>JAMKCH010026183.1:0-172920 GCA_023653785.1 Ophioderma brevispina
ATTTAACTTAGAGACGTCTTTATATACTGGACAGCAAAGAATAATAGCCCCCCCCCCCCACACACACACACACTGACACACACACGGAGCTGATATGACTTAGTCCTAACTTGAAAAAAAAGGGTCCTGAAATATAATTGGAACAGCAACGCCATTATACTTGGGCTTTTAAGTCACTCTATAAGACACAGGTCACTTCCAAATAAATTGAGGAGTACATGTTCAAGTTGTGTATAACGTTATTGCTTTTTGTTGATGGAATATTTTTGGACATTCCAAATTCTTGAACCAATCATTTGTGATCAGCAAAAGTAATAAATTTTAAAATGTTATATAAAATAAGATGCTATGCACTAGACTCCTTTTTCTGGTGTCTTGAGGTTATTCCTAGTCTCAGGGTTTCATTAACATCGTAACACACTATAATATCTTCCTGCAACTATAGTCCCGGGGGCACTGACATAGGAAAGAGGTACAGGTATGTGCGGCCCTTAGGACCTCCATTTGCGCCTCTCCATCAGTTCTTAAGGGTCCCAGTTGAAGCATTTCAGGGTCCTTTTTTGGACAATTTTTTGCCTTTTCAGACGCTAAATCTTAGCAAACTTCAGTTCAAAAGCCTGCAAATATCTCAAAAATTCAGTTTCTAAAGCCCTACTTTGAGAGACAAAATCAGTTCCCAAGCCCACAAGTTCGGGCCGTACATCCCTATACCCTCCCCCGGCTACCAAAAGTGGTTCCTTCTACAAATACATTTCCCATCCAAACTATCGTGTACATATTTTTCACGTACGTAACACAGATATTGTTATTAACAAGATAGAAATATGTTACTTTATCGCACATCAGTAAATCACTTCACACTTTAAAGTATTATTTTGACTAAGCTCCGCACCTGTTTCGGTACACGATATACGACCACTACATACGAATGACACGGAATTAACAAGAACATCTTTCATCGATTCCAGCTTTATGACGTGACTGTTAGTGCACTTGCAGCATTGCAAATAAATCGGGCAATAAAACGAATACCATATAAATCTATTTTACGACTGTTCACCAAATGAAAATTGCGTGGCCCAAAAACAACGATCGCCCTTTCGATGACGCAACATCGGTGACGCAATTTACTCTCTAAATATAAAAGAGTGAAAGTCACGAGGTTTTCTATCCGATCCCCCATCTTTAATAATATTAGTATCTGCTACACGGAAAGCAGAATTAAATTTCACCTTTGTCCCACTCGAAATTAAAACATTTTACTTCATCTCACGGGCTTAACCACATAATGATGCACTTTGTATGTAATAGAGTATTATCACCCAAATATCATAATTATGGGCCAAACTAGAGTGAAATGTATGATTTATTTTGTAAATTGGAGGTTTAATTAATCAAGGTGTGTGAAATGTATACATGTAATTGTACATTTCTTTTAACTGAAATCTGCACCCCTAAAACGGAGGTATAGACATTTTAATCAAATTTCTGAGAGCTTTAGAAACCAAACTATTACGATTTATATGTTGAAAATGGCAGCCATTTTTAATTATAAATGGCCACCATGATAGCATTTTAAAGATTACAACACAGATTTACATCATCCATGAAACTTTTGTTTAAAACTGGGCCAGACTCCACCACAGTCATGATGTTGCTGTAGGGGGATCGCTACACCTCTACAGTGAGTCTGTTACCTTCCCAACATTGAACAATGTCGGTGTGAAAGTAATTACAGTCCGCCGGGAGCCACAGTCCGGGCTCCATAATCGACAACGGAATAAAGCGTGAAACTAATGTTGTGTCAACTGAATCGAGTGTCCTATTCTTTACCATTGTAGCCGGACTGTGAGTACGGCGGACTATAATTACTTCTACACCTGTGCCCATTCATACACCTGGGTATAGGGGAGTAATTGAGGTAAAACGCCTTACTCAAGCGCGAAACCCATTGGCAAGTGGGGGCTCAAACTCACAACCATTAGGCATAACAACAATTGATTGTTTGGCGTAACCAGACCGACCCTAAAATAAACCTGCCGATTCCAAAGTTTTTATGCAAATTAGCACAAGTAAAAAAAAATATTCTGCCGGCCGACCCATTATTTTCATCCACAATTATGTTTTTTTTTACCAACACAAAGACGAAACAAACAAAACAAGACAACAAGTAAAATAAGAGATCTTTGCTATTCATTGAAAAAAAACTTTAAATAGTAGCATCTTGTATTCATTTTAGAGTAAAACATTGAGATCTAAAAAAAAATAAAAACAAATCCGACCGACCCTGATATTTTTTCTCCGTTACGGCAAACAAACATATTTTTATGCCTTTTTAATAGCGTGCGGGCGCTTTATCCACTAGACCACATGTGCCCACGAATTATAAAATTTGCACTAATTACCATGTTTACTCCTTGAATTATACTTTTTAAATTTAATTATGTCTCTGTTAGATATCTATTAGATATTTTAGATCTATTCTACTCCGTTTAAGGTATTTTGACCTCATTTGACCTTTTTGACCTTTAGGTGACTTTGAACTTGACCTGAACATGTGGTTTCATATCCATTTGTTTTTCAAGTCTTTTCTCTACCTCTCTGCCAAATTTAATGTTTTTATAACAAAATGCACAATTGTTGTCACTATATTGCTTACCTAAAAGAGCTGTCTGAGTTACCCATCCTAATCTAGAATGAGTCAATTTTTACTAGACATTAGGGTGGGTTACTCAGCTCTTACAGAGTGACTTTCACTGTTTTACATTTAAAGAGTACAATCTATTACCTTGGCCTCTATTGGGCGTAAGGTGGGTGGTTTGGGTTGCTGCATGTGTATTGCCATTGCTAGAGATTTGAAGTGGGAGGACAAGTTGTTCTTTTTGAACCGACACAGTTTGTGCATATTACGCCTCGACGCAATAAAATGAAGACACAAAATAAAAGTGACGATAGCTAGGACCTGCAGTAAGCAACCCAAAGGGCCTTATGGATAATGGAAATTCTTCAAACCTATAGCTTTAGGGTTTACGTTGGGTGGTGTTAGTACATCGCCTACATAAAGAAAACTAAGCGTAGCACTGATATAAATGAGACAGGACTTTAAATCACGTTTATGATGTGCCCCAAATTAAACATTGATTTTGAGAGATTTTTTTTTCAAAGAGTCGGGTATTTTCTTTTCAAATTAATCTAAAATTGGAAGGGTTGAAAAATCAAATTGTCACATAGGATAATGTGTTGTGCAGTTGCCCTGTACTGATTATTGTTATTCCGATTTAAATCAAGAATGATATGCTTACCTCCTGTGAGAATATTACATTTTTCAAACCTTATATTCTCAAAATAGACCCAAATATTTTTTAAGAGGGTCTCAACATTAATAAGGGGGAGCTTCAAAACTCAACCACCGGTTACTCACCGATTACTTTGAGGTTGTAACCGGTTTCTATTGTTCTAAACAATGACACACACAGTTCAACCGCCCTGAACCGCAGGTCAATCTGAGGTTAAGTTTTGAAGCCGCCCCGAAATCTCCCGGCCCTGCCGTTGTCCCCTATCTACGCCAGTGTAGTTATCAAGATAATAAAATCCGGAGAGAATACTGATCATCATTCACAACTAGAACGATGACTTCTTTTAGAGAGATTTTACATGTCTCATCTCTAATAAGTTTCTCCACTTGAAAAGCCTATAATATTATTTACACTAATGAAAACAAACAAATCAAAGTACAGCTACACATGTCTAGGCTAAATCGACATCTATTTCGTAATCACATAACCTCAAGAAGTTAATTGAAATATTTCTGATCTTTTCAACCGCTTGGTGCTTAATTACCAATTCCACAGTTACATTTTGTTCACCTAATTCAACCGTTCTCTCAGGAAAACGTTGGAAAGGCACCCGGTGCGTCTACGAGAAATTATGTTAAAATACCACTAACAAGTTGCAATGACTAGTTGTAACCGATCCTGATATCAGATGGTTATTCGAGCAGCCAGTCATTGGGTTGGCAATCTCATGCATTACCGGGCATTACTGAAGTATCCACTCCCAGTGTGTTCCCTTAGTGTCAACTTTCTACCATGCTTTAATTTCATATTGTATTACCTCAGCGAAAGATTACCTGTATGAAACATAATGCCATGTATCAGCGCATTTCCTGCTCCCCTGCAACATTGAATGTCACATATGGTTTTCAAGTTGAAGATGTTAACCTGAAACCGTTTGAACTACCTGCGACATTTACCTATGAGCCGCTACACATTCGAGGTGCCCTCGGACAATTGAGACCATTATCCGTCCAAACAAAGAATGCACTTTGCTTAGGTTTTATTTGGGAAATTTTGCGCAAATTGTAAAAAAAAAACTATTCGGTCTAGATTTTCGTCCCTTAAACGGCTTTTAATTAGATCCCTAAGGAACTTAGATATCCGATAGCGTTCTAAATCTTACTCAATATTCTGCAATCTGTTACTGCCATTAAGCACGTCATTGCACTTTGGTCTTTTTATCTCTTTGTATCTGTATTATCTGAGCATTTACAAAGGTTTTCTACGTCTTAACACGTAACTAGCATAGAGTAGTTAGACATCAATACGCCACTGCGAAGGCACTAATAGTTAAAAAAGAGTCACTCTTAAAAGCTATGGATCTACTCTTACAACTTTAACAAAATCTGTTCATCAATGATAGACCCAACTTATTCCCGGATCCCAATTTCAGAAAATAAATAAAATTTGTGATGAATTACTTATATTAATCTTTAAAAAGGGGCTAACTAGGAATTTGATATAAAATATATATCACTTCTAGTTATAAGGACATATTTTCGTATATGCGGCCATGAATAATGCTGAATCTTTATTGAGTATCAATTTGCATACCATTATGATACACATTTTGTTTTAATACCACACCCACTAGAGTAATTTAGCTTAAAATCTGAAATCAGTTGTTTTATTGATGATGTGTCTCCAAGTGAAGTTTTATTTTTTTTAAATCGGACCATCTCTCGTTAACATTAAGTGTGATTACAGTAATCTACATTTTTTTGTCCAAGAGTTTGCTTCTCCTCCTTTAAATTCGAACAATGCAATCAGCGAATTGCAAATGTTTTCATTCAGCGTCATCAGGTTTCGTGAGATAATAAGTCACTAAAATGGGTCTTGGCAACCTTTGGTAAATCTAGTCACCTCCAGGATGTTACTCCTGCTTTCCGTCTCCAATTGGCGCACGACTAGGCCACACATTTTAGCCAGCAATGATATTAAACTCCATTTTGGGGAATACAAATCTTTGAAACTTGCTTAAATTAAGCTATTGGGGTGGCTAAGCACGCTCATTTGTCAATTATCGTGGAAATGACGGCCATGTTCCGTTTGCTGACATTAAGTCTTCTAATTTGAGTCGCTGCCGAACGTGTACGCGCATGACGACATTCGATAGTAATGATCTGCGTATTGCAAGTAGACAACTCTCTTACTTTTCTCTCCACAACATGAAGACTGAAATTGCATCTTGAAATGCAAGGTCGGATTAAGCCTTGGACCAGCGGAGCTGCCACCAGAGGGGCTTCAGTTCTTTTGAGGAACAAGTCCCAGTTGGCTCACAAAAAGATTCGCCTTTAATTTAGTTATTCCATAGTGATGCTATATAATGAAATATGGGAGAAATTAAGTGGCGTTTGCAATTTTTTCCGCTTTTTATGCCGTGTAATTGTCTTGCTTTTGTACTTGTTCCAGTCGTCGTGAATGCTGGTCCTCTGCTGAATACTTCACTAAGAAGGAAAATTATCTTAACTCTAGCTTCTACACATATAATTGATAACGGCCATGCCACGTCAATATTCTCTCCTATCAAAATATCATATCAACGTATATGAAAAGATCTATTCAAATTGATATTTGTTATTAACGGATGACTTATTTTGGAGGATTTTGTTCGACTGACAACTGCGGAAAATGGGCTTTTACTGACAATAATGACAACGCCGATTCATCATAGGTAGAGCTTTAGAATTTACCCCTCCACGCACAATAATACATGTATGGAGGCAAATCACCATGATTATTGCAATTATCAAAACATTCCGCGCGCACACGCAGGCCCGTTCTTATCCATTGAAATCAAATCTGCCACCTATTGGCATAATGTTTAAAGGCCCTCCGAGTAACAGGTGTAGCATCAATGAGCACTTAACAATGACGTTGTTACAAGATGTGGCATAAGGTTACGGCCCCCAAGGGCCTGCCATGTAAAATCTAGAATATTAAGGCTGCAAACCGATGGCTTCTTGTAAACTGGCTCGTAAGAGTTAACGTTCGCAATGAGCTTATATCGAAAGATGTATACCAGGTCAGGTTCAAGCCTAAGGCAAAACGGGGTTCTTGTATCCTCCAACGATTGCGGGATGATGAATATTATTAGCAGCCTGACATGGCTAGAATTGCTGGAGGATTTCTCCTCTCGTCAGACAACCGGTCTAAAAACCTGGTTTCTTAGCGCTTACATTAATACATATATATGTATAAGTATAATATTTTATTATTTCTCAATAGCTAAATAATGAATTTGCTTGCGATTGCCTTGTTGTATGTTTTCTCAAGAGTGATTTACAAGGAACGTCAATTAAATTAAATCAAAACTTGGTGAATGACCAAAAAGGGGTAATGTGGCAGCTTTTCTGTTAATGTTTGTATAATAGCGCCTCATTATTAAAGGAATGTTCACTCTTCATTAATCTGCAAGCAGCGTGGTCCTATGCCAATTAAGTAGGTTTCATATAGACGCATACAAATATGATATTATTTAAGAATATGTCTCTTAAATTCCGGATTAATTTTAAGCTTATTACGCTCAAATTAAATTAGATATACTTTATGCACTTTAAAAATGTTTCAAGTTGTAGTATAACAAATTTTTATTAGGCTTAATTAGTAATTGATCACAATTCTTATAGATTTATGATTTTGGTCAGGGGCATATTCGATGTATTAGACAGGTCTAATCAGGAAAACGGCCTTTTGTGGCGTAAACTTTTCTCACGGTTAATGTTCAAACTCAAATCTTTCAAATAAGCTTGGGGGACACCCTAAATTTTTCCTAGACCAAGGATGGCGACCAAGTACAAATTTGCCGCCAAAATTACATAATTACATAAAAAGTATGTTGAAAATTGTCATTTTCAGATTTTTCCGGGTTGGTTCTGATATCCTTGACCTATGTGCTTAAAATCCCGCTGAAGCACTACTCATGCTTTTATCTCAAATCCAGATGGCGGTCAAAAATCCAAACTAGTGGATAATATTACGTAATTTGAGCTATTCGGCCTATCAAGTTCCCCTTTTATACTTTCTTTTCTGGCTGGATGTGTTACTCTGAACTCATACTCTATTTGCTGAGCATACCGCTCCTAATATTAGTCTCACATCCAACGATGGCCACCAAAAAGGGGAAACCAAAATTATTTTACTTAGTTGTATAGTTATTGGAGCATTCCAATTACAAGTTAATTCAGTTGATCGCTCATCTTAAAGATATATTCTTCAAATTCACTGGAACGCACATCCCATTATAGGATCTTGAAATCCAAGATGGCGGCCCAAAATCCAATTGGCGTTCAAATTACCTTAATTACATAATAAGTAACTCTTGAAACCTAGTTATTTGCAGATTTTTCAGTGGTTCTGACACCTTGACCTAGTACTTAAACGCTAGCTAGCTGAAGCACTGCTCATGATTTAATCATCAAAGTCAAGAGGGCGGCAAAATCCAACTTAGCAAATAAAATTACGTGAACTATATACTGCCTATTTAATTTTTCCCTTCAAACCTTTTTTTACTGGAAGGTTTTACTCTGAATGTATACTCTAGTGCTGAGCTTACAGGTACCTAAGATTTAGTATCTAAATCCAAGATGGCCGCCAAAATGGCCCACCACAATTGGGATTAAGAACTTGTATAGTGTATTGGAGCTTTAAACAAATAAAATGAACCTTGACATGATTTATATGTAGCTTATGGACATTTAGAATAATAGTGCCAAATAAACCCCAGGTTCACAAAAACATTTTTTGCAGCAAAAAACCTCGGTAATTGTAGAATTAAATTTGATGAGGAATTAGGGTGATTTTGCCAGCCCATTTCAGATTTAAGCCCCATATTGGATTCACGACCTATAATCCCCCCGATTAGTGTGTGTGAATTCGAAGGAGTATATTCTTAGGATGAGAGATCTACTGAATTAACTTGTATTCGGAAGCTCCAGTACACCACCCACCTAATTAAGATAAATGTGGTGCCATTTTGGAGGCCATTTTGGATTCGAGAATATATATAGGTAGCTGTTAAATCAGGACATTACAGTATACATTCAGAATAAAAAAAATCCTGCAAAAAGGTTGTTATGAAAATTTAATAGGCAGTATAGTTAACGACGTTAATTTTAATTAATTTTATGTTATAGGAATTAACTCTAATTTGTATTTGGCCGCCCTCTTGCTTTTCCTTAAATCGCTGAGGTTTGGTTGGGGGGTGCTTCAGCTGGCTTTTAAGTACTTAGGTCAAGGATAGCAGTACACTGAAAATCTGCAAATAACGGTTTTCAATTTCCTATATGTTAATTAATGTAATTTGACGGCCAATTGGAATTTGGCGCCATCTTTGATTCAAGAGCCTATAACGGATGGCGTTCAAGGGAATTTGAGGATCATCCTTTAGGATGGACAATCGACTGAATTAACTTGTAATCGAAAGTTCCCAGTGCACTATACAACTGGTAAAATAATTTTGGTACCCATTTTGGTGGCCATCTTTGGATTGAGACTAAATTTAGTACCTGTAAGCTCAGCAAATAGAGTATAGCAGAATAACACATCCATCCAGAAAAAGTAATAAAAGGGGAACTTAAATAGGCAGTATAGTTCAAATAAGTAATTTTATCCACTCATTTGGATTTTGGCCGCCATCTTTGAATTTGGATGAACTCATGAGTAGTGCTTCAGCTGGCTTTTAATTACTTAGGTCAAGGATAGCAGAAACACTGAAAAAAATCTGCAAATAACGCGTTTTTCAAGTTACTTATTATGTAATTACTGTAATTTTGACGGCCAATTGGATTTTGGCCGCCATCTGGATTCAAGCGCCTATAACGGATGGCCTTTAAGGGAATTTGCAAGGATCATCGTTAGGTGGAACCCAAATCTAATGAATTAACTTTGTCCAATCGGAAGTCCATGCACTACACTAAGTAAATAATTTTGGTACCCATTTTGGTGGCCATCTTTGGATTTTGAGACTAAATATTAGGTTAGCCTGTAAGCTCAGCAAATAGAGTATAAGTTCAGAAATTAACACATCCAGCCAGAAAAAGTGTAAAAGGGGCACTTAAAGGCCACGTTATAGTTCAAATTAAGTAATTGTATCCACTAATTGAGTTTGGCCGCCATCTTGATTTGAGTCAAATCATGGGTAGTGCTTCAGCTGGATTTTAAGTACATAGGTCAAAGATATCAGAACCACCGGAAAAGAAAAATCTGAACCATGTCAATTTGCAAACATACCTATTAGTAATTATGTAATTTTGGTGACCAATTTAATTTGGCCGCCATCGTGGATTCTAGGGAAAAATTTGGGTGTCCCCCAATCTTTATGTGAAAGAGTATGAGTTTAGGACATAAAACCGTTGAGAAAAGTTTGACCCCCCACAAACAAAAAAGGCAGTTTTCCAAATGGAATTAACCATGTCTATATGAAAAAATGAAAAATAGATAGCTTTCTTCAAGGCCAAAAAAAATTTATATAAGCATTTATTACCTAATTGAAATACAAATATATGGTTCTCTGATAAAGCATGGTCTTGCACATATGACTTTTTTTCTCGTTGTGCCAACGTTGATCCAATTGTTTATCCACAGATTTATCGTCATCAGAGAGCTAGAAAATTTCATTCCTACCCGAGAATCTTGAGTTAGTAGGAAAATTTAGACGAGCTCCAGCATTATGCGAAACACCTATTTTTAAATTTTTAAACGGCAGATAAAGAACACACACGAACAAAAAGGAACATGTTTCCAGACACGTGGTCCCAAATCTGAAATAATAATGTCTGATGAAGTCCAAAAATCTTGCCTAGGATGACGCATCATATGCCCTTAAAATGGAAGCTAATCGAGACAAAGCGGGCGCCAGCTGCCGTTTTAATGTGTATATCTATTTGATCGGGATAAACCAAGCTAGTGTTAAACTGCTACGAGAAATCCGCCTGGCATTTCCTTGGTAACTACAACATGGAGTGGTACATTAAATTTACGGCCGTTCAAGAGAGTTCGGCCATGGTCGATATTTTATTGCAATGCGTCATTCACGGAAACACCTGCACATTCGCCACGTGTTTATTTATTCTCTCTCTCTCCTCTTTTATATCCCAACAACTTGGCAGGGTGTTTCGCGCGAAGTAAATGCAACACGGCGAAAGAACTTGAGGCTGCGGAAAAATATGTTTGCCTCATCTCAAGAGTAGTTACGTGGCATTTCGAAAGTCAAATGGGGCTCTGATGATGCAGACATTGAAAGTAAAATAATTAATACGATAATTCACGCAATAATACTGTTAAGATTATGTGAACTGGAATCGGAGGGTACTTTGCGGTTTGTTAATACCGTTGTAATATAGGACCGTCACAAAGATAAGAATATTCCAAAACAAGGAGTGATCGTTTGCTGTTATCTATTGAGTTTTCAACGGTGCGGCCCAAATAGAGGTAAAATAGGTAATCCGCTAATGAATAGCCAAGTTGCAGAGTACAAAATAATTTTCTCCAGGAAGGTTTTTTACACAATCTTCAAACCACACGACGTTTTGCTTTCGTCACATGAAAAATTATTTTAACCAGCTGCGACATATAGGATATTTTGCTTCTCTACGACTAGATTGACCGTCCTCTTCGGGACATTACTACAAGACTGCTGATTATCACATTGTTTTATCAGCTGTGTAGCCGGTCACAGTTGTGAATGTTGAGAGACCAAAAGAGCAATGGCCACCGGCGGCACCCACATCATGGATCGCACTTTCTTGAACTTCAACTTCACTCCGCTTCGCGCGATCTAGGGGCAGTACACGCGGTTCTTCTGATGTGAAACATCCCCAAGTATCTGAGTAATTTCGATGAGAAAAATGTGAACCGGGGGTATATTTGGAAGAATAACCGCGGTGTTATCGACCATCGGCGCCAAATGCTTGTATGCTTCTAGCAGATTTCAGGTTCCACTACCCCCAACGCTGCCATTCATGTTTGAGTTGAGCGTATACCTGCATAATATGTTTTCATTTTCTGAAGGCATGATTTAATGTATGTTTTGTTTCTTTATCAAAAAACATTTAAAAAATAAACTTGTAGTTGGGATATCCATTTTGTTTTCGCTATACCCCTTGATTTTATTTTGTTTTCCTTTGCAATCATAACATCAGGAAACGATCGTTCCTATCAACGTATCATGTGACATACGTTGAAAAGTTAAAGTATGATCATGGTCCAATATCGGTTTGAGTTTAAGATTTCAGTTTAGAGTATTTAATTTTCGTGTCATTGGTCTAAAGGAGAATTGAGATTTAATGAGTACCTCAAAAGTTTTGAGTTTCTGAGAATTGAAAATTTTCCCTTCTTAATTCTCGAGAAGGCAATTCACAAATTTTAGATTAGCATAATATAACTGAATGGGTCTGACCCATTGTGTGTCCTTTTCATACATTCATTTTTTGCACATTGTGTGCTTTTTAAAACAATTCTAATATATACCTTTTTGGACATAAAAAATTACAGACATTTATATAATGCCGAATAATAAAACTGTACCATAACTTTTTTGAATTAATGTTATTTTATTTAGTAGTGAGGTCATAAATAAACTCGATCTGTGTAAGTTGTATGTTCATCGTGATGGTGAACGATGCGTGGTCTAGTTGCCGCGCGAACTGAGAAAGTACAGGGTGACCCAATAAAAACTTTACCCAAAATAAAAGAGAGTATCATCAAATCATATAATAATAATAATGATGTCTATTTATAACACGCACGTATCCGCCCAACGGGACGCTCACGGCGCGATTGCTAATTATTATTACGCTGCCATCAGGAAATTGTTACAATCATTTCGCTTCATCTAGGTGGCAGCTGGCTAAGCGCACAACCCTATCAGCACTTAGATTGCAATATCACCCAAGAACAGCTCCCCAATTGTCGCTTGGGTCAACGAGGCAATTGAGACTAAGTATCTTTCCCAAGGAAATAAACACGTTGGCCACGGCGGGGCTCGAACTCACGATTTAACGGTCTAATGATCAAGAGTCTTGCGCTTTTCCACTGGACCACACGTGCTCTCAAATCATGCCCATTGTTTGAAATTATTCTCAGCTTACCAATATCTATTAGATGTTATGCAGAAGCTAGAACTTCTTTGAGGGTACACTACTCAGGACGCAAAGATATTATGCTCCAAGCAACCAAAATATTATTAAGTGGCAGAAAGGTGTAGTAAGGTAATATCCAACAGTGAACAGTGAATTTTGCCCCCTCAAAAGCACTCACGGAATAAGGTAAATATCATTGTAATAGATGTGATAGGGTTACCAAGCTACTTCTGTGTGAATCTCAGCAATACCCCTTTAATATTGAATTGCCTGTATAGTGCCAATGAACTTAGCTCAACCCACCCACCCACACAAATAAAGGCGCGATAACGCGGTGCCAGACGTTCGACCAACTTGGACGTGAAAGGGAAAAGAGAGTAATTGGAATGACGTCATTTATGCATGTGTGCCAGGCGCAGGGTGAGTCAAAATTACGAAAAATAACCCGATTTAAACGAATAATTCCAAGATGCGTTTTACGTCTTTATTAAGTACGTGCCGAAATATGATATGAATTAGAATTTTTGTGTCGATCAAGTATAACTTTAAAATGCTATTAAGTTTATTTCATAATGCAAATAATTACTTCTTGCAACGGAAGCGTAAACAATATAATTTTGTATTAAACCCAATCGGCTTTCCACAGACTTGATTTGTTAACATTTAAAACGTAAGTTAGAGGATCTTTCTATCATAACGGGCATGTTGACATAGTAGATATGGAGCTCAAATTTCTCATCGCAGCAGTTCTCTCAAATAACCTTGCTGAAAGATAATGTGAGGGAGACGAATATGATAAAACAATAGCAATATTCGAGATAACCATGTAAACAGTTTAGAATTGCGTTGACTAGCTATTCGTTTCGAATAGTTCACGTGTAAATAGATATACAGAAGCGGCTCTTTTCTTCGTAGATAGAGCTATATGAAATACGGCTGATAATAAATAATACGCTTTATGTTCGTAACAAGTCTTATAATCGCGGGTAATATGGTGCAATCAATTATACATTTTTGTAGTTTTTTCTGTTTCAATTGACTTCCTCTGAGCATAGTCGTTTTGGAAAGTGCGCTATAAACAGCATAAAAAAGAGGAATTCACACAAGATACTTATTATACTACGTTCCATTAAAATGGATGAGAAAACGACACTGCCATATAACAGCAAGCATCCGTGGCATATGCATTCTTAAAACTAGCTTAAAAGTGATAGGCGTACGTGTTGCTTTACTGTAATGTTACTGGAACTTAGAAGTATTCTACGTGATAATGCTACGTAAAAATGAACAATTTCACGGAGACACTCGTGAATTCCACTTCGAAAAAAATCTTTAATCGATAAAAGTTGAAGTCTGCGGTTAGTTTAAGCTGAATGAATGCCCTTGCGTCTGGCCTTTTCAAATAGAAACGCTTTATTTTCATCATCAACATCCAAGGCCGCCGAAAAGACAACACAAGAGCTGTAATTGAAAGACACTCACTTTCACATGGACCCTTTTCCTTTATAACTACAGCTAAACGCATTGATGAATGCATCCATACGAGATGTTTCCTGAACTTGGGTTATTCCTACAACAATAGGAAAAGAACTTCAAAAAATGCCAGACAATGTGGTCAAGTAGATCAACTTAAAGCAATAATTCCGAATAATTAACCTTTTACGGACTACTAATAGGATTTTACTCAAAGAAAATAAGCAATTTGGCATGTATTTTTGCCCGCATTGAGAGTGGTTTACACGGGCAAGCAAACATTTTAATATAATTATTTTGTTTTTTTTTTTTTTTTTTTTTTTTTTTTAAAACTTTAAAAAAGTGTAAGACCACAAAATAATTTCCACAAATCCATTCCACTAGCAATACATGCTAGCATGCCGGTTGAAAGTGTTCCGTATAATCCTTGGAAAGCATTTACATTGAGCATATATTTCATGCATTGGACGGATATAAAAGCTCAGTGCCCTATAAATGTGCGTTCATAATAATCTTCTAACTCAATACATAAAGTAACGTGCTTTTGTTTTACGCGGGTTTTTGGCGTTCCCCACATTTCCCCTAATTCTTATGACGTCTTATGAAATTTACTAAAGTGGAGGCCCAATCGACATATTTCGAGTATTGGGACAATTATAATATTGATTTTATTACCCCAGCTCGAGCGAGCTCCGCTACCACAGCGATAAGTATTTAAAAACTCAGCGAAACAATGAATACATTCTAGTCTGAATGACAAGTTATGCGCATACTTAATGGTTGAACTTTTCAGCCATTGATGGCGTTTGTTGAATGTTGTCAATTATGCAGACGATGGGGCCAAGTCTCATTCAAGGTGGAAAAAATCCAAAATGAATCAAGATAGGTAAATCGATACACACCGCAAGCAGCAAGCCGATTTTACAATTCGATGTGCGCCGGCGATAGGTGGTCGCATGCGTCCATATACAATCTAGTGTATGTAGATTGCCGTATTCAAGAAAAAAAAATCAGCCATAGTAATACACCCTCCCCCCCCAAACCTCTAATTACAAAACATTGCATACAGGTTTATCTCCCTAATGCTTTTTTTGCACCTTTCCAAAGTCCACCAGGAGGTGGGAAATTATCCCCAGACGATGTAACAAGAAGAATAACTCTATCTCCCTGTTTGCGGTGATCGTCAGGTACGAAAAGAACGTTAGGGATACAGTGCACTACAATAAGGGCTGGTTTATACTCCACATTCAATAGCTTTCGATGTCAACTATTCGATGCCGAATACTTTTGTGATATCAAAATTGAAAACAATTCAACACGGTTACACCGCCATGAACCGAAAGTCAACGACGGGTGAGTCTTGAAGCCGCCCCCTCCTAACAATGGCTCTACACATTTAGATGGTGATAACACCTGAAATTTGTCAACTGCATGAGCAGTAAGGGTGGCTTCATAACTCAACCACCGGTTGCTTGCCGGTTTCGCCCGGTTCTTCCAGGTTCTAACAGGTTTCTATTGTTCCAAACAATTAAACACGGTTACACCGCCATGAACCGAAAGTCAACCGACGGGTGAGTTTTGAAGCAAGAATAACACAGTTCCCCATTTACACCTGCGTCAGGTGACACGAACGAGAAAAACGTGTCTCGTCCAAGGACACGTTGGGCTTGACGAGATACGAACTCACAACCTTTGGAGCATAAGTTGAACGCCATAAGCATCATACCAACGTGCTCTCTCTATCCAGGTAGTTTTACAAACATAATTTTTACTTGAGTTTTGGAAACAAATTAATACGTTTTTGCGCGATGACCATGTTTCTCCGCGTACAACGATAGCATTCGCGACTTTGCAAGATAGGATGATAAAAGGCAAGGAAGTATTTTCCTGAGACAATATCTAGGCTTTATTTTTTAAACTTATGATTTGAATCTGGATTTACATCAAGACATCAGTATTAACTATACACTAGTATACTTCAAGTACTAATAGTTAATATTTCTTGAAAAAAATATAGTCTGAGATTACATTTATTAACGAAGTCACAAATATATGAGAACCGTTTCTATATTGTCTTGGATTATAAGGACAAATTTAAATTGTCTGTCCTAACCCTAGCACAGCTAAATCTCACCAAAACTCACTGTGTTAATTGACTCATATGGGCACGAAATCGCTGGCCGGGCCAGCGACACCGCCGTAGCGTGCTGTCCCGGGTCATGGGGCTGGGGCCCTGGGTTCGAATCCCACCCGAATTAGCGACTTTTCTTGTTCCCCCTTCCCTCACTCCTTCAGTTCCTCCCGGGGGGGTAGGTATTTAAAGCACTTTTTTCCATATACTAACCCTAGCACCGCTAAATCTCACCAAAACTCACTGTGTTAATTGAGAAAAATGCACTAAGTCCAGAAAGTAGCGGTGACGTCATCAAACCATGACTCATATGGGCACGAAATCGACTAGGGGGGTTAGGGTTAAACATACAACTTACGTGTGAAGCCGAAAATGAGGGATGTAAAATTGTACAATATATAAAAACGTTGCCATTGTATTAGAATTCATTCCTCATCATTTCTGTTCTTTGTATTTTAATGGTCTTTAGAGCAAATTTGATCACGTTATGACAAGAAGTATTGTCCCCTTAGCCACCGATATCAAGACTGTAGAATGATTTGAAATATTAAGACAGTGTTGCCATATAGACGTTATGTTCAAGACATGTTCTGGCGGCACACTTTGTTATTAAAGGTGCCCGAGAAGAGATTTCGCATAATTTAAAGTACTGATTTTGTCCTGATGCAACCGGGCTTTCCTTCAAAAATAACCCAATCTAATCTGAAAGGATTACGGTGAGAAATGTTTCTTTGGTACCAAAAATTGAAATTTCTAATTTCGTATAGCAGCAAATAAGAAATCAGCCTATGTTTTATATTGAATTAAAGGCAAATGAAAACACTGTTTTCTCTCTTAAGACATTTATGTAGTCAAATACAAAGTAAGAAATCTATGAGTGTTAGTCTATATGGAATTACTATTTGACACAATATCTGGGTGCCTCAAAATCTCTCGTTGCACCTTTAAGCAAAGAATGTACTGGTTTACAAGGTTTATATATTTCTAAGCATTGTCACATTTTAAAAGCATAAGGCTGTATTATAAATAGTATCATCTTAAACAATAATATAAAAACACATCTTGAAATTTAGTGGTATTTAAATTCAAAATTGTTTCTCGCCACCCACACCCCCCCCCCCCCCCCCCTCTGCAAACCTGAAACATTTCCCGCTAGACGTGAGAGCGTGAACTTCAAGAGAAAGGATTAGCGTCAGATTGTTTTGCAAATAGCAAACCATGCTCGCCAATATACACTCACAAACGTTTACTTTAATACTTGAAACGTGATTGAATTTGGCAAAAAGTTGTTATTCTTAAATTTCCATATTATTAATCGTTGCAGCGAACCAGTCTCTGATAGCTACCTATTCGAACTTCTCCATCTTCATACCTCTCCTCAGGATCTTTTAAAAATAACCGGTTTGGCGCCATAACAAGTGCTATTTCCTTTTATATAAATTTCCCATTTCCCTCCCTCCGGGGAAATCATTATCCGCTTCCGTTTTTGAAACTGCGTATCAAACAAAGTTTATTATTCACGAATTAACACGAGGGTTTACACTAGGTTTATCATCTTGGCTAGACTATCTATAATATTAAATCTATCACCATGGAGATCTGCTCTTGTTGGCATGCCTTAGTGATTGGCCAGTGTGAGTAATATTTTACTGTATAAGTAAAAAACAACCCTTACTTCTATGACAAATAAAAAGAGCATTACCTTTCACATAAGTAGTTTACTAGACAACTGCCAACACACCTGTGCAACAAAAACAAATCCAAACAAAAATTGTAAAAATTTGGGTACTGTAAAAAAAAATGCGCTATCATCATTGCTTTTAAAGTTGTTATTATAAAGGGCGTCATGTTTGATACATAACATTAGAGTTGTGCAAAGAGTAGAGAGGCGGTAGAGGTGGAAAAGCTCACTTTGATATTGTTTCATATCCGAATTTCTGGTAACTCAAAATATCACAACTAAAATAGTATACTGAACTGAACTTTTTATGCCCTAATGCTTTGATAAAAGTAAACTCACTCACTCGCCAAATAAAACACCCCCACCCACGGTTTCTTTTATAACAGTATGTAATATCCTCCACTGCTTAAACAGATCGTGCGTATTTTTCGACTAGTTCTGGGGTAAAGTCCCCTATACTTTCTAATCTCGCTGCCTATAATTATAATCATAGCAGATGTGTTTAAATAGCACGTAACTCGCATGTGAGACTGAACAAAAAAACACCGCGACATAATAAATCTATAACATAACTGATCAACGTGTTGAAGTCAGAGATACCAGATCAGGTGAACCGGCTCTGGACAAGTAGCGGCCTGCGGCATCGCCTGGATAGGGATAGTCGGGGATGTTTACTATATGGTGTACCTGTTTACATCTGAATATACAGGAGGGGGTGATATAACACTGTCGTGGTCATGGTTGTAATTGAAATTCACCAGTAAGTGATTTTCTTCTTGTTTCACCTATAACGATAAAGTTTCTTTTTCACATAGAAGTCTAAAGGACATTATTGACAAAAAATCTTATCACATAACGTCACGGGTCAAGAGCATGATCATTCATATTGACCGCTTAGAACAAGTATAAACAATAGCGGCCTTCGTGGACACTCTGTCCCAGGAAAGTTACGTCACTAGTAGTCAGAGAAGCACATATTCACGTAAGACAATTTCAGCTCATGATGGCCCCTTACTTTTGTTAATACGCTAAGGTGGTATAATTAGACTCATACAGTATAGCTTGGCATAAGTCTCTAAAACCTACCACGATGATGCGTCTGTCCATTTATTTGTTCACAATTGTATTTAATGCTCCTTGGAGTCTTGGATGAATTTTTATGTACTTTTGCTGGGGGTGATCAAACGGTGGTGGGGTGCCGGGTCTTTCTTCAAGTTTATGCACGTTGAATCCTTAGCGTATTGCTCATAAGGCGTGTTCAGCGATAACGGTCATCTAGGAGTGCACAATAAGTCTTTGATGAAAAATAGTGAAAATCCTGCTCTTACATACCAAAACTGTTTCCACATTTATTTTCTACTTACTTTGCTGAGAAAAATGGATGGATATTCCATTGCTCAGCGTGATCTTGGTGGAGCGCGTCATTTTCCTTTAATTGTTTCGTCGTGAATGTTAAGGTCAATGTCGTCTAGAGGTTATTGTTGTGCAAACACACACTGATTGATCAGCATGCTTAGAAATGGACATTGAAGAAAAATCTTAAAAATAAAACTCGAGTGGATCATGTCCCTCTGCTCAAGAATATAAGGATTTAAGATGCCTGCAAAATGACAAACCTCACCTGACGTCAATGTCAAAGGAATGCCTTAAATGCTGCACCGCATGTTTGTTTCTTTAGGAAACAACTGCGGCATTGATGCTCTGTGTTATTCATGTTTACAGATATAATTAAGAACATCTCATACCATTGTTACAATTATATTATCTCTGGTCGAAGTGGGGCTCCCAACAAAGGTCGAAAAAATCATGTTTTCATTAGAGGATCAATTAGGCGCACTGAAACGGTTGTTCGTCGATTCCGCACCGGTTATGTTCCAGTGAGGATTCGATTTGTGGGTGTTCCTAAACGATGGCAACACACGGTACCACCGCCATGAACTGTCCCGCCGACCGGCGGTTTGAGTTTTGAAGCCACTCTTTAGTAAGTCTAAACTCCAATACCCTTTAACCGCGTAGTCCACTCGCTATGCCCTGCTGGGGCCAGGGTTCAGTACACCACTATGCACTGGATGAGCCACTCAGGCATCGGCAATTGTTTGTCATCGGTGTACCGAGATCGATCATAGGCCCAATTGCCGTGGTACGCTTAGTCAAATTGGAAAAAAAAAATCAAAATTTGGGACAAACTAACAGAAAACGAGCTCCAAAATAGATTGTGGGAACCGTTCCATTCCCCAACAGGACAAAAGTGTTCACATGTTGATACATAATTAGAGTGATTATTATTGATTTATGCCATGATGAGCCGAATAGATCCATCCAACAGTCATCACACCTGTCAACAGTGGGCATACTCGCAAATCCCACTCCTCTACTCAATTATATAACAATCTAATAATGTTCAAACAATTACACTGCTTTTGTCCCTCTCGGCACGATATTTTATGTGGTTTATTTCCTCCACTTGTTTTCCTAATTGTTGCTTTAGATACAACAGGCATACATGTCAAAATGGACCCCCTGACGTGTACCACTTTTTTCTTTCAGTATCTTGATCGGCTATACAAAAACTCCTTAATCACCAAAGACAACAAAATTTCCTTTATTCGTACAATCTTTTAAGCTTTTCTTAACCATACCTGATTGGCTAAATTTATCACATTACTTTAACTCCATGATAACCAATTAACACTTATAAGTGCATAGGTCTTCTAACCCCGTTGAATCATAGGGTCAGTGCCCCACTGTGAAAACCCTTGAATTTTTGTACCAAAACACTTGTCATTGATGAAACATAAACAACGCCACCTCAAAACGAAGAAATCGCTGTGGCCGCTTCAAATGGCGATCAAAAAACGCGATTTTTACCATGCGCATTAATTTCGCCCCGCCGACAATGAAAAATCACTTCCACAGGGACTCTCCCATAAAATTTCAAATTTCGTCGCTCATAATAGGATAACATCAATACATTTCCCTTGCTGAAATAAAAATTTAAAAGTTACTTCGGGCGATTTAAGGGGGGGGGGATTTTTTGATAATCGCCAACCATTATACTTTGTTGCTAATGAGCATAAAAACGTCATGGCCGATTGATTTTTTCACCGAAATATGCACAACTGATAATAGAGCAATTCCATCAATTTTTTGCAAAAATACTTTTGCTTTACAAAATTGAGCTCGAAACAATCCTGTCCACATCGACACCCCCACCATGGTCTTGGTGTTAATTTCTTATATATATATATATTTTTATTAACGGTTTTCCTAAATTTCCGCTGACACTTTTGCCAAGACTGCAAGCAGGGTTTCGTAAAAAAAAAAAAACCTTTTTATTGCCAAATGTCAAAACTGGTCAACCCTTGGACGAAACTAATAGAACAATTTGAAACCGGATAACACTAAGAATACCAGAGAGCTGATAAACATCAACACACCACTTCCCAGTGAATCACCTTAACATTTGTTTTCAAAACAATTCCTCAAACATGGCGAACTCAAATATCCTAGTTTTTGTTTTGTTATTTTCGCATTATGAATATCATTACCGCGGTAAAAGTCTTTTCTGGTTAATTGCATATCTTAAAGGAGGGTGGTTTCCGATTTATGTATCATGTTTTCCACTGGTACTTAGAGACTGGCACCTGCATACACTTCCATCAATAATCAAGCACACCTATGCACTGCAAGGCCCTATTACTACTGTGCTCCTATTGATGGTTAACCACTAAACGCAGTTTTTTGTTTATATCTTTGAAGAAGTGGATTTGAAGATGAAATTTTCAGACAACCATGAGAAAAAATACGACGGCCTTTCAATCTGATATCAAAATTTATACCTTCGGGTAAATCATGGGGGGTCCCAAAAGCGGCGATCGACAAGCACTAATATCCTTCCAAAAGTGGGAATCTGAAGGCAGATAACGGCAATGGTGCATTTTGACAACAATCTTTCTCTGTGAATTTTTTTTTGAACAATATAAATGGCCATAAGAGTGGACAATATTCTAGGTACAAATATCCATATATGTCAAGTGAGTGCCCAAATCGTAACTAATATTTTTGGCGAAATTTTTAATTTCGTAAAAAAATTGAGTCTTTTAATATTTGCAGGAGTTTATTATGCTTAGAAACGGGAAAACTAGTCGGTTCCCGTTTTATATGTTTGTGTAAAGCATTGTTTTGGTTAAAAGTTCATTGTCCATTTATTAAACATATTTATGCGAATTTTCGCAAACAAAAACTTACTTATCAAAAAATCTAGTTACGAACGACTTAACATTACGCTCTCTACTGCAATTAATTTTACAAAAGTAAATAAATACGCGTAAATTTAAGATATATTCAACATGTAGACTCAATTATTAACAGAGTTTTAGGATAATTAAGGTTTGTACACTTTGTTGCACTAAAATTGAAATTTATGTTAAGTGCAACAAAGTCTACTGGCAGATACGAACTTTGTTGCACTATATGGGAAATTATGGGTGTGTTAAAGCCACTTCATCATTTTGTGCAGTCAAAATTCAAATACAGATTTGTCTCAAATTGCTCAGTATTAGTCACATCAACACCTTATATACTGTTCTGTTGAAAAACAGACCTAAAGCATTTTGAAAGCGGTCCTTGAAGGTGCCATTTAACGGCTGTTTTCTAGCACTAAAACTGGTCGATCCCGACCTTTTAATTAGTAAAACAAGCATAAAAATCACAATTTTCTTGAAACTACTGCGTGTTTCGTTCGCCTTAGACACAGGGGTCTTTACTACAAATAATTTCCCAATAACAACAGTGAAAAAAATGAAAATAGGGGTGAGGGGGCTGCTAGTTGTTCGTGAACAAAAAAAAAATCGCTGATCATGTTTTTTAAAAGTCACTACTTTAATTAGCGAAATAACTTCCTGACCTTCCTAAAATGAAGTAAGTCGATTTTCGCGTGGCGCCCCTTCTTCCCTCTCTATTCCCCCCCCCCTCCCTTTTCCCTGCTTGTTCTCCTTTTTTTTTTCCATCGCCCCTGCGTGCCCCCCCCCCCCTGCTGCCCACTTCTGCCTCGTCGCTCCGCCTTTTTCCCCTCCCTGCCGCTCTGGTCCCTGCTTTTGCCTCCCCCTGTTTCCTCCCTCTCCCTCTCTTTTACACTGCTTTGCCTCCATGTCCCTTGTACCTCGTTTCCTCCTTGTTGCAAAAAGGAGGGGAAATAAAATAGTGCCGCTGCTGAAAAATGGGCATTACGCTGTTTGAGTATGCATGACCTAGTAAATTTAAAAGACATGTTTTCTATTTTGCATTTTTTTTTTTGTCATTTTTTTTAGACTGACAGAGGTCAATGTGACTTTGCAATGTTTGCTCTGGCTTAGTTGTTGTCTGATTCTTGCTGACAAGTCGCACAGCTGAGACACGCGTGAGATGAACAAGATTTGATCCGTGTCTATCCGCGATATCTCTACTAAGGTGGCTACATGTTATCAAAAGTCAATGAAATACCACACAGGTTGACGTTTTGTTCCTTTTCTAGCGACAAAATCGAAATTAAAAATGTTCAAGTTAACCTTTTTCTTTTCTTTCATGGATGACATTTAATAAGCAGATAGATAACGACCTTTGTGGATATTACGGAAAATAATAGGTAAATACCAGTGAATAATGTACCTTGAAACAGAAGTATTTTACCGATATCGTTGCAGACAAGCTTACAGATTCCAACTAAAATATCAAACAAGAATAAAGAATTACGCGGTGCGTTATTAAGACACCCCCACAACTGTGGTTTAATCACATTTTATTTATACCATGCAAATGAGCTAATTAATATTCATAACATGTCCAAAAGTATGCAGCAACATCACCGTGTCACGTTGGAAGTTCATTGACTATTCGGTTTAGTCGGTAGAGTGGATTAGTGAATTTTCTTCCGCCCGTGTAGACATCCATCATCGTCAGGCATTCATCTGCATGATCAAATAGGCCCTCCACAACACGTGTACTTGTAATGTGATTTTTTTTACAAGTTCACGCATCGCATTTGAAATCTAACCCCCTTGTAACTCTAATAACTCACTTGACAGGACCCTTTCAACCCTGGCAGATTCTGTGTAGGTTATAATACATAATGTCAGTTGTTTTTGAGATGGCTTCTAAAATAATTGCAAACCTTGGGGGAAGCCATCTGAAAAACCAAACTGACCTAAGACTAGACTTGTTTCGACTCATTTTAATGAATTTTTCATGCTCACGTCAAATATGGTAATTGAAATTCCAAGGTCCAAATTGGTTGCTATCCCCACAAAACTAGAGAAAACATGTTTCCCAGTAGAAATTATTCTTTGATACCGCAGAAGTGGTGCAGAACAACAGAAAACCATTCAAGCGTTTTATTTAAAAAAAATTGGGCTTGTGCGTAGATCCGGTCATTACATAATCACAAGTTTCGCGGGCGAATAGGCATGTGTCCATCACCGAACCTAAATTTAGTTCCTAATAACAAACAAATCCATGGTTCGTACCAGTCAGGCACAGATACGAATTCTACTAGGCTATATCGAAATGGAAAAGAAGATAACAGACGGCAATATTGGATTGAAATTGATTGAATTGTACTATTTGAACAAATCTATACATCACGTTTGCAAGCAATTGAATAGTCTTAATTGACTTCACGCTCACACTGCCAATCAATAGATGTAACATTTACTATACAAAGATGGCTAAAGACGTAATACTATATATCAAAACATGATAACACGTTGTCTTTTATCACTTACGGCAGCGAGATAACACAGTTTGTTCACAAATCGTGATGGTAATTGAGTACCTGAATATGTGATATCGATAACCGAGTAATTTCCAGAGAAAATTGATACAGAATATTTTCACACCGCAGCTGACACTTTTAAAAAAGGCTACCTGGCAAGCGCAAGATTTTTTGAAGTGGTTGGTTTCTGACCAGAGCATTTCCACTTGACTCATGGCACCCTTTTACGCACTCGCCCATCATAAGTTTGCAGTAAACAAGGCCAGGTGTGATGATGAACAATTGACTTTCATTTTTGCGACGGACAGTGGCGTAAATTTCTTTTTGACATTGGGGGATGTAATGCGGGTTTATGAAAATTATGAAGAAACAGGGTTTTGCTGACAAGATCTGTTACCCCCCCCCCCCCCCCACCCCACCCCGGTGATGTACGACTTATGGCGCCGGGACAATTTCAAAAGAAAACTTTCGGTCGGGTCATTTTTAGCTCACTTTTGTAATACATCCTACCGGACAATGTACGAGGCTATTTTCACATTGTGAACAGGCCAGACGGTTTCAAGAAAAGCACAAATGTGTACTTCAGACCTAATTTCTTGTTTTTTCGAAAACTCAGTCACCAGTGATATCCTTGTGACCTGTTTGGCAGTTATCTGGAGTTCTGGGATCGGAGGATTTGCGATAGGACCATGAGCCTTAACATGGCGATGTTCACAATACTGAGAGATGCATGAAATTAAAAGATCTTCGATGGAGAGTCACAGGATCCATCTGTCTATTGCATTTTCCATTGTGCCCTGTTAAAAATGATCTTATACCGGCGTTTTGACTGTCATTCGGGACTCAAAACGTGCAAATAACGTAAAAAGGGGCTCGAAAACGTGCAAAATGGACTGTAAAAAACGTGATTTTAACTGTTGTGAGGTCCCAGCTGCCAGTCAAAAACGCCGTTATTGTAATGAACATTGTTAACAGTGGTACTGCGTGCAACATTTGTTTCAATACACTATACCCAATAGCCTCTAGGTCCGCGTTAATTGCATAATTTATATTTACGTACAATGCAAACTGCGACACTCGGACATGGGGGACTGCCCGAATTCGTACACAGCAGACCAATTTCAAGTCACCTAATATTATGCAATAAGCGCAAAAGGTTGGACTCTCACAAAATCAAATGTAGGTAATCGACAATCCCAAAGAATTGGAATGATCGGTTGAACTCAGGTGGTGCAAAAAAGGTGTTTCACAGAATGCTTTGTAAATATGCGATAACGCAGCTGCGTATTTGTATTGCTATTATTTAAATACGAGTAAATCTAACATGATAGCTTTATTATTTATTTGTTTACGAATAAAATGGTGCATTACGTAACCATTGCACCTTGTCCTGCCCGCAATACCTCACTTATTCATCGCTAGCATCGAGACACCTTAGTATCGCAGATTAAAGTTTCATACGTTAGCACTCTGAAAATGGTTGTTTGTACTTGTTTATACTCTGGGATAAAACCGGTTTTCTAATAACATCAAGCTAATAATTTTAACATGACCTCTATATGTAAATGAAGCGAAACTCACCTGTTAGATAAATATTGTTAAATAATAGAAGTAATTGTATGTGAGTTGCAAGACAAAGTGCTAACAATACGATTATGCCAAAAGTATGTCAGGTGTACTCCATATTAATTGCCATGTTCCACTGCTATAGAAGCCAAAGTAAATCTAAGCATATTAAAATGAACTAATTACTAACACAGTTGTACAGTGTATAAACATTCAACCTATCTTATATATATACTTCTCGTGTTAGATTATCTATGTTTTCAGCGTGCATTATTTTCACGAATGCACTGGGCTCTGTCAGATAATGCACGAGTCATCAGATAATTCACGCGGGTCACCACAAGTCACAACTTCTAGTAGCAACTAGAAATACCGTCAATCACTTGATATCGACTTGCTTCTCAATATCAAGTAACATGTCTGCATCGTATATATACCCTCTACGAACTTGGTATCTATAATCTATGGTGTCCGTCCTGACTTAGATTATTGTGTTGAAAAAATATTGGTTTCTCGTATAAAGTATTAGTTAAATTCACATGCGCAGACCATTCCAAATAATGTGATTTGTACTGTTTCTTTCCGAAACGCGTACATCTTAATTAACGAGAAGAAGCTTTTTTGTACTCTCAAAGGACGATACGTTTGACATTAAATATTGATCTTAAATATAAAATTCCTTATGCTATAATTTGTCAAGTTCGAAAGCCGTTCAGGAAGTTAGCTGCTAACGTGCAGTGACGTCAGCGCGAGATTTGATGGGCGCACCAGTAAACCGCACGCGCTGGCTTAAAGCGACGGCGTTTTACACTCGCGCACAAAGATGGCATACCTTGACGCGTGCGTAAAAGCTGCGTCAATGTTATGACATCACCGCACGGAGGTAGAGAAATGGACTATATCATGTTGCTACATAATAGTAGGCAATTATCCTGTCGAATGCACTAGGCTAGGTCATCATCCTTATCATATAAAATGGGAAACTATTTGAAGCATGGCTCACAATATCGCTTCCTCACAATACTTTATTTTTAATTCACTACACATTTCACTGTCTTCGAAGTCTAAAGATTAAATAAATGATGTACTATACGACAACATAGAAATGATAATAAAATTGCAAGATAAAAAAAATATTATATAATTTAATTTTTTTTATTTTCCGCTGCCGTAAGTGTGTTTTTTTTTCTTTTCGTAAAAAAGCACATGGACAGTAGACGCAGTACAGAAAAAAAAATGTAGTTATATAAGTAAATTTGACGTGATTCTTGTGCCCAGAGGTATATAATTATTATATCACATTTTGTTCCAGCAAAAGCCATCACGTTCCCATCAACAACGGGACGTACATTTCTGTTTTGCAGATTTGATATTCTTTTAGCGCTTCAAGGGCTGATATCGGTTCAGTCACTGCCCCCAATGCTACGCTATTTTATGCAGTAGTCAATCAAGAATATTCACCTCTGTTCACTGATTTTCGTATTTCAATCTTCATCACATATTACCAAAAAAGAAAGACCATTATAAAAAGGTCCAGAAGAGCTTTTTACAGCTTGTCTATCAGCCTATTTGAAAACCAATGCTTGTTGACTCTACATAATGTTGTGTGGGCCTATGTTTTACAGCCTAAGCGAGCGGGCGGGCGGGGATCCAACAGTTCATTAATCAGCTAACTCATAAACGCAAGATTTGAGCATGTTCAAACCTAAAGGAGCCGTACAGTGTTTTGCCGGATTGCATTCATGTTATGCATATTAAATATTATAATTAGCTTATAAGCTTAATTTGGGCAAATTTTGCATTAATCAACTCATTAATGCAAGGTCACTACCGCTTCAAACTCAGTGGAATGATAGCTTAAAACATCTCTCATTTGGATAATGTACTACACCGCATCATAATGTCGCATGCTAGTCTAACTTGGCGGGGTGAAAGATCGTGAGTAATGGTTCTGTATATTGCTATCTTAATAATAAGCTATAATAATAATAATAATACAAGAATTTGTAAAGCTGTTTTCTGTTTTCTTTCTTTCTATACGCATATCCTTGCCAAAGGATCTGTGCATAGAAAGAAAGAAAACAGGAATTTCGAAATTAGGTGCTCCAGAAAAGGTATGTTTTAAGAATCTTTTTGAAAGACATGATGGAATTTGCTCTCTTGATGGCAGTGGCAAGGAGTTCCAGAGACGAGGGAACATCCCGTGCATACCAATGAGTATTAAATGCACTAATTTGTAAAATTCCATTAAGTATTATAGTATTCCCTACGTGTAAGGACATAAACAACAATGTTAGCTTAATTGCTAAGAGCGCCGTCACTAGTAATACGGAGGTTGCCGGTTCGAGTCCGGCCGAGCGCATATGTTTTTTTCAACACTTGTGTGCGCTGGCCATCTCTAGGAAAAGATTAATAAATATTCAATTAACCAATCATTTGAATGTCTTTAGGCTTTTACTGCTTTAGCCGATAACAAATCTGGATTATAACTACAAAAGATATTGCACATTAATTTGCAGTCTACACTAATAACCGTATCATTTATGTAACACAGAAACAAACGTGGTCATAAGATACTGCCTTGAGTCACACCACACGAAACACCAAGACGATCTGACTCCACACCAATGACATGAAGTACTTGTTGCCTCTTAGACAAGTGGTAAACTAAATTGTAAATGCCATTTTGACATTCGCAAATGCTTTTGTTCCACAAATAACATTTCAGCAACTGGAAAATGATGCTGTTTGATTAAATCCAACAAAAGTAAGATAGGATAACTGTCTAACTTCAATTTTAAATTTACGTTTTTGACACCAACCAGCTGTTTATGACACGTGTTTATTGCCACGGAAATGGGCGTAGCGTTCTTTTGTTGATACAAGAAAATGATAAAAATGTGAATGCTTCTTCCTGATTTCCAATAAAAAAATGGCTGTGCTTACGTAACTACATGAAAGTGCAAATTTATGCTCATTCTGGCAACACTTTCAGTATTTTTTAGTTTAAATGTATGCAACGTGTTCCAATTAATATACGACGTAACTGTCCATTTGCACCTAATGTGCGAGATTGTATTTTGTTAACATTTGACGCACGTAATATGAGCCTACAGGACACTCTTATACCCTACTTAATTAAGGTGTGATTAAAGCCCGGGAGTACATTTTTTTCATGCACACCAAGCTGACCTTTTACAAGTTGTCCAATACAAAGCGAAAACCGTTTCACGACGAAGCAATACAATATTCTTCAACTGCTGAAAGATAGCTAAAGATTGCCGACGATATGCGATTGTAAACGAGTTAAAAACTCAAGATCCAAAAGATACCTCTTGCCAAGATACATCTACTTGCCTTTCAACGGTACACAGTTGGTTCATGCCATTGTTTTTTTTCACTGTACTGCAAGAGAACTTCACCAAAGTGGGCACAGCTGGTTCTCATATGGCTGCCTTCCTTAACACCATAAGACAATAATCTTGAAGAATGAACACGGCCGTTTGACGCTTAATTCTTGCTTGCTGCGGTTGGGTCACAAGGCTAAGCAGCGTATTAATTTTGCCCTTTCTGCAAACCCAATAACATAAAAGATTGTGCGCGTACCGAGGTGGGTGTATGATGACGGATAATTTACACCCACCCCTCTGGACTCTACCAACAATGGCCGTGTACTATGAGAAAGCATGAAAACCCGATCGAAGGAGATAAACCAACAAAAGAAACTCCTTAAGCCGTCAAATGCACACAGGCAGATAGAAAAGAGCAAGTAAAATGCTTGCACCACGTAAATTTGAAATTTGAGGCAATGGTTGTCAGCTTGTTTTCTACGAACTTCCAAATTGGCAACGCCCGGGGTATACTTTTGCATTCGCCCAGGTACATTCTCAGGAACGATTTCATTTTTATTAAGCCCCAAAATTTCGCAGAAATTCAAGGGAGAACGATCCAATTGTTTTTAGATAAATCAAATCCAATCATGTGACTTAAACTGAAATTCCTGTTTGAAACTGGCCTGAATCCCATTAATGTCATATTGATCATAAATCAATTTAATCACTTTCAAGAGTTCGTATGTTTGTTTTGAAAACTTCTCAATGATATTCAATATATCAATGATAAATGCATTTGTCTGGTGATTGAAATGAATCGTTTGACTTCACTTCTAACAGAAACCGAAGATGTGTATTTGAAATTTAATCCCATGTAACTACTTAACGGCTGCAAAAACTACCGTCATTCGGCGAATCCAAGACTGTGATTCGCGCAACTCGAATTCGTACTATACCACCACAAAACCCCTTTCAGACATCTAGTCGTGTTTGATTGCCTCATGTTTTCGATCTCTTGATGGAACAGGCAATTGAAACAATGATAAAATCATCATAATTTCGTTAACAAGACTTTAACAATAATACAGGGTGTCCCCTAAGATAGTACCCATCGATAACCCAGAAATTTTTATTTTTTTTTTTTTTTTTTTCCATAGAAAAAATTCAATAACCTTAGGTAGGCTGGTTTACATATCAAACTTCATTATACTGTAACCTTTCATAAGAATTTTTGGAATCATGAAAATCGACCTAACCAAAGTGAAAATACACTCAATTGTGTTAGAGGGTGCTGATTCAATCCTTTGGGCAAACGTGAAAAAATGTATGTGTACTTTTTTAATATTTACCCTCTCCTCCTGTCCAAGCTTTTTTACACATGCTTTAGGTCCCTCCTTCGGGATCGTTTTAAACACTAAAAACGTGAGATTTGTGTTACCCATAGAGAGCTGTGTCCTCCCTTTTTCCTTCTATACCAAAATGAGTCTACTATTCCCATTTTTTTACGACGTCCAAAATGATGTCCTAAACCTCGCTAGACAGTAAAATCTCAGTGGTTGCCACACAGCCATTAGGGCCTATTCTCTTTTGGTACTTTCTGCAGAGGACAGCACTAAATCCCGTATGTAGATAGAAGCCTGCTTTTTGCCATGATTTAGAGAGAGCCAAAACCAACAGCTTAAAAATCTGATAATTCCTAATATTTTGGTGCAAAATTGAATTTTCGCCAATTGTGCACTTTTTTTTCTGAAATTGCAATTATTTAACGGCCTAATGTCCTTGAAGGACGTCAACGGTTTATGCTATCAGGGCATGTTGGTACTTATCTTGGTATCACGGGAAGAGAATGAACAGTAGCTATCTATTGGTACCAACATAAGAAGTATCAAGGTGCTTAATAAGAGATTTCCAAAAGAGATGTGATCACAAAAGGCTTGGTAAGTCGAGGGGATACACACACCTGCATTTTTTTTTTTCACTTGCCCAAAGATATAAACCGCACCTCTAACCCAATTGAGTGTTATTTTCACTTTGGTTAGTCGCGATTTTCACGATTCAAATTCTTAATGAAAGTTCCAGTAATAAGAAGTTGGATATAAACCAGCTTACCTAAGGTGTTATTGATTTTCTATGTAAAAAAATAAAAAACTTGGGGTATCGCTGGGTACTAATCATTCTGGGACACCCTGTATAATGCCTCCTTTAGATAACTTAACCACTGTAATTACGAACCAATTGTACATTCTTTCATATTGCGCGATCTCTTCCGTAAGAAAAAGTGAGCTAACCAACCCCCTGGCGCGCTGAATTGTTTTAGTTTTTCCCCTCACCACGATCCTTTTGTCTGAATTGTATGCCGTCACTTCATGCATATAATCGAGGGTATATGGTCTCATAGCGCCAAAGCCCGACAAATATAAGTGGAGTAAGACAACATACTAAGTGCCAAGGTCTGTTTTGCAGATAAAAGTGGTCACGATTTGGTAACATTTTGAAATCTAAATTTTATGATCCCTTTGGGAGTTCATTCAATAAAATGTAGTAATTGTGAACATCACCGGTTGTCCTATGTATGGTCGAGAGGTGCACGCATTTGCAAGATTGAACTGACTGATATCTTTGCCGTATGGTATATTTGGTGCTTTTGGTCACTACAACAATCGTTATACTTTATCTAATGGACTCACTTCGCTTCATCAACGGCCTTGCGGCGAATCAATAAGTCACGCTCTCTTATTGGTGACATTCAATGTCATAAACATCGCGTTTCCTTTATTGTAATCATAGGGTTGGCTGGTTCACACACTCAAAGAACGATTAAATCGTATGAATGACACTTGATCTTCAGGGGAGGCCATGGAAAACATGTTGACCCAACCTCAATCCACTCCACTTACAATTGTGTGGATTTTTCCTGGAAAATCATACAACCTCTCAGAATGGGCTGTGATCCGGTCGAAAATGTTATGAAGTACCAACGATTAAAAAAATCCCACATGCATCCTACACGTGCATATTAAACTTTACATTTTTTGGCTCTTCCTATACTATCCTGGGATTAAACCAATGCTAACTCTCAAAGAAGCTACTCTCATCAGATCATGAAAATACGTCTGTAAACCATTCAAACAGACAATGGTTTTTAATATAACCAATATAACCGGTCTGTGGGACTCAAAACCACGACTCACCATTCCGCAACTGTTTTAGTGTTCTGGGGGCACAAGTTCTTTTTGGTGTCTTCAAAGTTCTTATGCTGACCCAGATCTCAAAATGGATTTTAATTATGGTGGCTACCAAATTTAATTAGCGTTTAACACATTGGCAAATTCTGCACGGTACTTACCGAATATATAAAGTAATATATATTTTGGAGTTTGGAATCCCCATCCTCGTTATATAGAAATGTTTTAGCTGCATCTTTAACTCGAACATTAATTTTGATAGTTTAATACTGTGGAGAAGTGAATTGCACCCTTGGTCCAGTTCAAACTTTTATCTCAATCCTTTAATTGGTAGTTGTTCAAATAATCTACTCGTTAAAAAAACCGAATACTTTTAAATAATCAATTTTATAAGTCAAGGTGCCTTTTGAAAATGTGTAATCTCAAATTACCTCAGACCATTGACATAACGCTCACTGCACTTAAATTGTAACGACACACCAAAAAGATGGTACTTCATATTTTATCAAACGAATTAGTTTCAAGTAGAAATGGATAGTGGTACATAATTGTGGAAGGTGAATCATTGGTTACTGTGGAAGGTGAATCTTCAATAATAGACTTAATTAACCGCTGTGATATTTTACCGCTTCAGATAGTCTTACGAAATAAAACTCTTGCACACCAGTCATTGTATGCATACATGAGCATTCTAAGTCTACCCAAAGCGGTAAAAATATCACAGTTCATGCACACTAGTCACTGTATGCATACATGAGCATTCTAAGTCTACCCAAAGCGGTAAAAATATCACAGTTCATGCACACTAGCTATTGTATGCATATGTATTCCGTAACACTACCTGAACCTGAATGCCGGTGTCATGATCTACCGTGTCCGTGTGACTGAGTGTCCTACCACCCATTTGTCTGTTGTGTTCTCCATTGAGTGCTGTATGCATCATTTGTTTCAGCCCTGTACCCAAATGGTCTCGTCTACAAGGTCACGGTTTGTTCCGTACATGTTGCTATGGTAGCTAAGACACTCTCTCAAGGGGAACACTCAGTTTCTTTACACCGGCTTCAAAACTCAACCACCTGTTGCTTGCCGGTTTCACCCGGTTCTTTCCGGCTGGAACAGGCTTCTATTGATCTAAGCAATGAAACACGTTTCAACTGCCCATGAACCGCTGGTCCACCCGCGATTGGGTTTGAAGCCGCTTCCTATACACTAGATTTACGTTAAATTCTTATATCCTATATTATTACACCTCATGAATATTCATGAACATAATCATGCTATTTTATTAGCTGATTCCGATTATGCGTGCTATTTCCCTAGGGAAATAGATTGAACTGTTTCCCTACAACCTCGTCCTCAGAGTCACAGTGAGGTGTAATAAAACAAATACTACATGGTTTATATCGGGAAATAGGGCATTTTCCCTTGGTACTGGCTACGGGCCTATCACCCCTCACCCCTCGGGTTCGGGGTGATATGCCCGTAGCCAGTACCTCGGGAAATAGTGTGCTCTATTTCCCTCTAACCATGTAGTATTTGTATACTGTGCCCCTGAACGACATTTAAAGGACAATATAATAAACGCCAAGAAATAAGATGTCATTCGGTGAAATCAGCAACGAACTGCAACAAACGGAATTGTCAAGAACCTGTAAATTCTCGACAACTCGCTCCATTTCATTACCTCTCTTCGGTTTGGGAACTTACTTGTTGATTATCCATAAACATATCACATTTTTATTCGACATCTACAAAAAATGACAAATCAACAATTGCGTATCTATTAAAGACCATAGAGACCACGTATGAGCCATCTATGACTTGAAAGAATTAATACAAAGTTCGAATTAGCTAACAAGTAATGCTCTCTGAAGATGATAAGAAAATTAGCTTTCAAAATGACAACAAGCAGCTGATGGGCCTCCTTGTTCGCACTTCTATCTACAACATGTAAGACTTCATTCTCAGGGAATACACCCCACAATGTGATTTTCTAATGTTCGTACTTAATTGAACGAGGCCAGGATAATGTCACCCGGGCTCTCCTCTAGGCAAATACTACGTGCGGTATCTTATTTACCTTTAGACACATCTGAAAGCCAAGTCACAAACCCATTTAACGCAAATGTTCACTTGAATGTTTGAATGAACATCTCCTCGATTGAATTCGTGATCCATTCTGGTAAAATATGTGTACTAACCACAAGATATAAGATTTGAATGAAGCCACCAGGGATTAATTTTCACCAATATCGTGGTATCGTGACTTAATAATAATAATAATAATAAGCAGCTTTTATATAGCGCTGTTCCACGAATCGCGATCACAGCGCTTTACAACATGAAAATATAGATAATAAGTTTAAAGATTGCTAACACTGCAAAAACATAAACATAAGCAGATGCATCATAATGCTATGCATGATACAAAAAAGAGAGAGTGCATGGCACTATTTTGGAAAAAAGATGTTTTTTGTTTGCTGCTGAATGATGAAATGTGGCAGAGCTCTCTCATTGCGAGAGGCACGTTGTCAATACCCGACGGGGCAGCAGCTGGAAGGCAAATCCCCAACATAGGGAAGTTCCTGTTGGAAACAAGCAGAGGTTGATCAAGTCCCGAGCGGAAATTTGCTGAAGGAAGTAAATCTGCAAGGAGTTCCGGAGAGATAGATTGGTGCTGTGTTGTTAAGACATCGTGTACACAAGCAGAACTATCTTAAATACAATCCGTTCTTTAAAGGAACCATGTTGATAGCTCTCTAATCAGAGGAGAAGTATTGTCCCGTCTGTGGAAAAGAAGCATAAGACCAGGCTGCACGGTTTTGAATCTTGTGAAGTTCTTGGTGTTTTTGCCGTGATGTTGATAAAACAAAGAGTTACAATAGGCCAGTCTGACGTTATTAGTGCTTGAACTGCTAGTTTACATGTGTCTCTATGAATCGGCGAATTCTGGCTATATTGCGGAGGTAGTTAATGTGCAGAACTGGAGAGAAGCGACATGAGCGTCTTGACATGTCTGTTCAAGCGACCAAGATTTCCTGATGACAGAAGATGGAAGGATAGTCGTACCATCCACCAGTCAAGCACACCTCTGAAAGATTTTCAAATTATGATTTGAACTTGCCACCAAGGAACTCAGTTTTACCCTCGTTTAGTTGGAGCTTGTTCACAGTCATCGCTTTTGAGTTCGGCAATTACAAAGCCTGAAGTTTAAAGATCTCAAGCAGCATCACCTGGCACTTTGGGGTTGAAACTCAACATAACAGTTGTCGTGTCATCCGCACTATAGATGTTGTAGCGGCGGATGATGGCAACCATTGGGTAAGTATACATGGTAAATATTCCTGGCTAATGCAAGACCCTTGAGGTAGTCAATACAACCAAAATAAAGACTCAGACATGATCCCTGAAAAACAAATTGGTGGTTTATTTCAAGTATAGATAAGAGGGAAGCCATGCCAGAGCAGTCCAGAGATGCCATACAACATTGGTGAATCTGTTGAAGAGGGTGGGGTAGTCTACGGTATCAAATGCCGGCTGAGATCCAACAAGGCCAGAAAGACAGCGTGCTTTTTGCCTATGGCATTCAGGATACATTTCTTACTCGTAGCAAGGCTGTTTCTGTGCTATGTGAGGGCTTGTAGCCTGACGGAAAGGGTTCATTAAATCATGGCTGTCAAGATGAAAGGGATTTGTGAACAACTGCTTCTCCAGTATTTTGACAAAAGATTCTTGATGTTACTAAATGGTCTGTAACTTTTGAGTTCATTTGATCCAGGGCTGGTTTTTTAGTATTGGTGTCACAATGCAGGACTTTAAGTGGTTGGGAAAGTTCCGGAAGCAGGGGAGCTGTTGATGAGGAGGTAGGGGGGTTATGAGAATGTCCACAGTAGCTTTTCAATAACCAAGTGGGAAGGACATCCAATGAGAACTGCTTGTGTTGGAGATTCATGATGATCTGTTTTACTTCCTCTTTCTGTTAATTGTCAAATGCTCGACCTGGGCATACTAGCAGCAAGTGGTGTTTCATCGGTGGTATAGTTTGACTGTTAGTTTGTCAAGCTTTGCACGAATCAAGGCAATTGTGTTTGAAAGAACGTGCAAAGTCATTACTTAGCTGCGCTGTAGAGTCACAGACTAGGCAAGATCTTGCAACCATTATTTAGTAGAGTGCCGAGTGTCTGGAAGACTTTCTTTTGTTTGCTGTATCGAGTCCTTCTTAAGTATTGGCTTTTGCACTATCTATCAGCTTGGCCAACAATCTTATTTTTTTTGGGGATCACTGAGTAGTCTTGGTTGTAGTCACTGGATTTCTCCGCCACTGACGTTCCAGGCGCCGGCGTTTCTGACGGGCTTCATGAATGGAGCGATTGTACCAGGGATATCTTGGACGGATGGTTCTACTTCTTTTGGTAGAGGGTGCGTGTTTATCAAGCACTGTTAACAAGCGTTCTTCAAAGTCCCTAAAGACTGTGTGAATATCATTAACGGTTGAAAGTTCATTCAGTTTTGCCTCCAGATCTGCTTTAAAAAGAAGTTATGTCCATAGCTTTGTAATTTCTCATGATGGATGTTACTCTCTGTGGCTCTGGTTTCTCTAAGTTAAGCCTGAAATATATCACAAAGTGATCAGACCTCAGGCTTCGATGAAACGTAAGTTTTTCAATGATGTTGTCTTCAGGTCTTGTGATAATCAAGTCTAACATGTTCCCGCCAGTGTGAGTTGGCTCAGAAACATACTGCTTAAGGGCTTCTGTTGACAGAGTTTTTGAAACTTGAGAGCCGAGATTTTGTACTATAGGATATACAAATTTCTCCGTTACACAAAGCTTGAGAAAAAAAACAAAAAAACAAAACATAACTAAAAATATCTTAAGTTTATAGGAAACGTGCATTGCAAATACGAATTTTTGTTGTTGAAATATGCATGTATTCTATATGGGGAGCCCATCGTTTTAGCCCCGTTTAGCTGTCGAACAGAATAAGAGACAGTGGATCGAGCTATGGCGCAATGGCGTCGTTTGCTCTGTTCAAAACATTGCGTCAATTATTGGAATATAGGATCACATTATTGAAAAAAAATACGACTGGTTTAAAAAAAAAAAAAACCTGCCCAACAATGTAAAATACGTGGGCTTGGCAGGACAAATTTTCTAATTTGCAATCTTGTCGTATGCATTTCAATTTTATTCACACGTGCTCTTTTGGAGCACGTGTGAACAATTTATCTTGCTTGGTAAATTATTTACCTTTTATAACTTATATAAACCTCTTTAAGGTTCATTTTTAGTTTGTTTTTAAAGCTAAAGAATACAAAAGATGAGTTTATGGTGAAGCCTGCAGGGTCAGGGTGAATACCAGAAAAAAATCACAGAATGTTCCCCCAGTACAAAGGTTTTAAAAAATAGACTAAAGCTGTCTGCGCAATTCCGTTGCCATAGAATGGTGACCATCTTAGATTTTAGCACTGCAGTCTTACAATGAACTTGTTCCCAACTTCCCTTTTTGAAATTCATTAAAGTTGTAACTTGATAACTGGGGATATCCTTTCTTATTTGGAATGTCTCGCCTTGCAAGAGTAGCCATGAACAGTAGAATGATCAAGAGAGACACGTATTTCTAGTATATTAAAGTGGACTATTGCAATCAAACGAGCCGTAGATCAAGTGATATTTTAACTAGTTGAATGATTTCATATTAGCGAGGTTTAGATGCACACACGTAGTGTGTGTACTTCTACGCGAACGTGCAGTTCTTTTGTTCGATGATCCATGCACAAATAATTCCACCTTTAATTACAAGCACACGCCTAACGCATTTCATCTAAACCTGCCTATTATATCTACAATTGTTAGCTATGCAAGATTCGCAGAAATCCCAAGAAACATTCCGAGTGAATATCATATAGATATACCGCTAGTGTTTAAGGCTAAGAGGAGGTATATTGATTATCTAAGATAATTGACACTCACAGCTGGTATGCAGATAAGGGACACCGCCCAATTGTGTAACTCATTAAAATTAGAAACTCTCAATATTTTCAGCTCAATGGAAAGACAGCTCAGAAGTGCTGAGAAGCAGTGGCTCTGAAAAGAGCAGATCAAAACTCAAAGGGGTGCAACATGCATATATATATTAACCAAATAATTATATACATTGGTCACTCACGCTTCACTAGAAAGCGTGCTGGGTCATTTAATAGAACATATGATGTGATTTAATTAAACAGATAAGTTACAAAGTATTGAAGTTTTTTAGTAAAAGTTAGAACCGGAATGGCTGTGGTACATCTTTGATGAGTAAGTAGGCGGTGTTTCAATTGTTTTACATTAACGACTTAACATGTTGGTCATCAATGATCTTGCACAAAGTGCCTGTTGTTGTTAGCCAAGCAGGTTCTTTGTTACACTATGATAGGTTCCTTTCAAAATGATTCAGCACTATTTACATGCGTAAGAAGGAATGAATGGTTTGCTGGTGAACTGCGCATGAGACTATATCCATCCCTTCCATGCGCCGTCAATCGGTGAAAAAATAGCTTTTAGCTTAGCTGTGGAAAATTGAAAGCTCTGATACATCGATCATATGATATAAATCAGTATGTATTTTGGGGAACTTTTTACATTTCTTCTTTCATTTTCTTCTTTCATTATGTGAAAAAGTCGATCAATTTTGTCCGACCTTTTTAAAAAGGGGTATACCATCAATTTTCTCTCATAAATTTTCGGCAAGTTTGAAATGCTGAATGATAAATCGTTATTTTTCTGGCAAAGGAACTTCTAATTTTTCAAAACAAGCAAAAAGATACATGCAAAATTCTGCTAACAGTGACCAGAAAAGAAATCATCTGCTTATCCACATGCAGTGCAGGACGAAGCCTCAACTAGTTTACATGCTGGAATATGGCCTAGCCTTCTTCGCCGGTCAGTTACGGGTTGCAGGTAACAGACCGGGATAATTCCCCTACTCTTTTTAATAAAGTTAACACTAATCCATTAAAACTTGTAGACTCGTTACACGCACGAGACCTACAGCCTTACATCTCCGAACCATGAACACAAAAATCATTCTCGTGAATTGTGAGACGATTGAAGACTGCAGCAAGAACATATCTTCAAGGAACATAATGCACCGGTAAAAACAAATAGCCCTTCATCAGCCCCATTCTCCGTTTCTCTCTCTAATAAAGGGCACCTCACTCGCATAATAAACCTTTCAAATCTTTGCTACAACGATCCTGAAACGGAGCTTTCGGTGAATTTGAACTGTTCCAACGGCACATTCACGTACATTCATGTTTCAATGTGTACACTTACTTTGGATTCTCCCTGGAGTCAGAACATGAAAAACGATTTCGGAATCCAAAGGGCCATTAATCCCCAATGTTTATACGAAACATGCCTTTCCACTTAACTCATCTAGCGGGAGATCGCACTAACATTATGCAGGTTAGATATGTTATTTACTTAAATGAAACGGAGCAGAAGTCAAGCTCTGTGCGACCACCTTCAACTGAGAAAGCATCAAGACTCGCGCGCTGCCACGTTTCCATGAAAATACTAAAATCATCCAGATTTTGGCAGATTTACTCTTCAGTAAAACTTGAGAAATTACCTATCACCAAAAACGCACTTGCAAAGATGGTAGGCCTTTTAATGTCAGGATGCGTATTTCTTTTCTTGCAGCGCGTTGTATTACCTTTTACCCCAGTATTTTGGCAAGTACAACCGCCCTAGAACTCGACCGCCTGAAGACGAGAAAAAATATAAAAGAAAAATACAAAGTAGGGCGATTCGCATTTAATGTCACGTGTAATAATCCACTGGCGGTTGAATTTGTTGTGTGAGATTGTGGTGCTTAATGTAACGCTACACCGCATACCAACGGTTTATTTGAACGTGTAAACCTGAAAACCTCATTCCTTGGGCAAATATAGAGAGAAATGAGTATGCTTTCGGGAGGAGTAAAACTCATCTTTTGACCAATAGAGATGTGTAAATGGAGATGAAAAGGCATCAATTGTGCAAATTGCAAGAGAAGCTGTGATTGTGGAATTCTCCTAAGACGGTGTCACCGGGATGATTGGGCGTGCATAGAAAATGTTAAGCGATACGAGTGAACTTTAATAACTGATATATATGATGTTTATCTTCATTCGGTATTTTTCCGCCATCTTTTCCATCCCTAAGTGTTCTTTACCTTCATCGCTTTCCCGCTTTTACATCCTTCATAAACAATTCATAAGTGCGCTAGAGTTAAATTGTTAAGAAAAAAATGTCCCATTTGTGCTAAAATTATTTGTAAAGCTTTTATTTTCTATTGAGTACGCATCGGGGGACGGTGGAAATAGATGACCGTGAAAACCTATGTTTGTCTGTTGTCAGGCTAGCATCAAGGATGGATTACTCTGGTTTAACGGCTTTCTCGTTCATGATAAAAACAGATTACACTTGTCAGGACTCGGTCGATTATACATAGCACACTATACCTTCGACATTTAAAAAAGGAAATTGGCTAAGTCTTGTTATGTACACAACATTAAGTGGATCTTTCAAAACTCATTATTCAAAATCTAACAAGTACATTCAAATCTCATACACGAAGTATTAAGTAATAGAAGGCCACAAAATGTAGATGAAATAATCCTTGAAATGTTCCCTTGGGTGAGCAAAACTGCGCCTTTTTTTTTTAAAAAAAGAGGAAAATCCTCAATTTGCATAACCTCATCACATTGTACAGAATTGTCCGTTTTTTCAACATCCTGTTCCGCCATTGCAGACACGCACGCTACGTGACTGCTTTTTGGAAACATTTTTGAATAAACAAAGCTGACGTTTGGTGTATTATACCCGACTCACGGACTAAGACTAACAGCTCCATATTCCGCCTCTCAAATAAACATAGCATAATTGAAATGGAGGATTGTCTGGATCTGAGCAAATTTGACGATGGATGGGTACTACCGACAGAAGAAAGGTTACTTTGTCTCAGAATAGATTCCACTCCTCTGCTTTTAATGAAAAGCACACATGAATGTGTATGTTTTCCATGATGTCGGCGGTATAAAACGCATTAATGCTAGTTTGTTCTGTTATCTTACTTTATTTGAAAAGCTGGATAGACATAGGGTTGTTTGTTGACAATTTCACTACCACTGGTAGAAATATTAACTGATCAAATTCATTTTAGAAAAAAAAATAACGTTGGTGAATGTAAACATTAATGTTGGTTTGTTCAAGGACTTACCGCATGCAAAAAATGGTGAATTTGAATGAGAATTTGATTTAATCTTGTACAATTCAAAGCTGGTAAAATGTTGATGTTTTGCACATTGATCAGTGACCCTTTTCAAAGAAAAGGTGAATTTGATTGTTATAAATGCCAAAACACAAGGGACCGATAGTAATGATGAATGTTATTTTAAATGAATCTTGGCTCGTCAAGTATATACTATTTTCATTCATTCAAACCAATGCATATAGCGGTTTGATTATCAGATGAATACATAAATATAAATGCTGGTTTGGTTTGGTGAGGAATCTGACGTTTCTCAAAACTAAATAGGATAGTTGGCAAGAAATCCATTTTGCCGAAAACGTGAAGAATTCCGCAAGAAAGGTTAAGTATGTAAAACCAATAACACTTATTTTTCAGGATCAAAGCTTGAGGTTCGTGTACCTCAGCGCTATTGTCTCTGATTCTTCTTATTTTCGTGTCCAAAAACAGTGGTTCTCAATATGATCTAGCCAGAGTTAGGTATATTGTCTGGCTGCTTCGTCGAATTCTGTTAGGTCTGTGCACTGTTGCTCCAACAGTGGGCCTACCAGGAGCAGACCAAGAGATGTTCCTTTGTCTGTGGTGCTGTTCCACAACTATAGGTAGTGTCTTGATCTGCTTCCAGGTAGCCCCACTTCTGCAAGGAGACCCCCACTTCTCTGTCCAAATCTGCCAAATCTGGGAAAAAATAGCATATGATATAGCTCGGTGTCGAAAATCAAGCCTATATGCATTTATTCGGCGTGTCCCTATTCCTGTGAAACATGGACTCTGACAACAGAGCTGGAACAGCGGAGATTGCATTTGAAATACCATGTTTGCATCAGATTAAGAACATCACCTATAAAAAACCACCACGGATGATTCAAGAAGCAATTGCACATGAGGACCTCATGACCATGGTGAACGCAAACTGTAATGGTATATGGTCACGTTTCGCGACCCCATGGTCTGGCTTAAACCATTCGTCAAGACACACGCAGTGACATGAGCTAAAGAAGTGGATGGCAGAAAAAGAGATGGGCTTTACTTTTATTTTGCTACCTCCCACAGAGTAACGGAAGACAGGATTAATAAGTGGAATGGATTTGTACATCAGTTGTAGCGCTCGTAACTACATTGATCTCGAGACATCCAGCAGGATCCATCTGACATCCCCAACTTGATGACAAACAGGGACACTTGGCGCTACATGGTGAACAGTATTAGATAGATATGTAGCGCTCATACGACCAACCAGGTTATCGAAGAAGTGGAAGTATCAAAGCTCTTCGATTATACTGAAAGCGCTTTGCTGGTATTTTTTATCAAAGTTGTATAATATTGAAAATACTGTATAACTTAAGTTGTGGCGAAAATGTCCTTTGCTATTCAAGGATTTTCACGCTAGGGTGAATTTTAAATCCTCTTAACGTTATTCCCTTGTATTGCGCTTTATTCCGAAATAATAAGAATATAAATATTGATTTATGCAAACTTATGATGGAAATTTCGAGATTTTGTACGACGGGCTGTCTCTAAGATTTTACTATAGGCAAATGCGTATCAAAAATACTTAAAATGTATCAGCTTTTAATTCTTAAAAACAACAAACCTAATAAATGTGCTATGAATTAAGGAAAGAATGTCTTCCTTTCGTCATTATGTGAACATTTAAATTAAATTCATCAGAGAAAAACGATTAAATAAGATTTCAACTGAACTTAGATACGCCCAAATAAATTTCAAAAGAAGTTTTATATGCATGACGCATTTACTCATCTGTTTAACATGGATCGGGTACACATTCTAATCTGTCTTTTAGCATTACCATGCTAAATTTCTCAATGTAACCTTTAAAAGCCAAGTCAGAATTGGTTTATAGTCCTAACCACCTTGCATTGATATAGAGGGTCCATACTAACTACCAACGGTGTTAAACCTTTTCTGTAGTGGGGATGAACGAACTCCTTAAATAAGGCTCTTGATATTCTGCCCCTGCTCTATAAGAAATTCTATTACCTCTACTGGCCATTATTGATGATGCAGCATTCTGATTGGTCAGTTTCAAGCCCATTATTCTGTAATAATGGATCGTAAATGCATTTTCTTATTAAATCAAGATGTTTTAGGTATTAGAATAGAAATTAGGGGTTCATTCATAGTATTTTGGGTATGAACGTTTGTTTATGCCCGAGGGCTTACAAAATTACTTAAAAAATTTAATCATTACATATCAAATTCAGCCTGAAATTGCATGATTTTTGACCACTTTCGGCGTTCGTCACGGCAGCCATGCATAAACGTTTGTTTATACATGGTCACGTGACGCGTATTGACCAATCGCTTACGCCGATACATACAAGGTATACATGAATAAGGGGTTTGCAATGTCATCTATGGGCAAGGTATCTGGACTGTTCCCGGTTATTTCCTTAGAATGGGCTAGAAAACGCTTATTTTCGCTGATTACCAATAATACAAACGAACGAGCAGGCGGACGCTGTTTTCGCAATTACTGAGGTCAAAGTTCCATACTAATAAAAAAATTACAACTGTACACTACTACTGTGTTAAATACGTCACACTCGTCATAGCAACTACGAACATGCTATAGCCCATGCTATTTTGGAAGCCATTTTGAAAATCTGCAAAAACCACCGTGCCCGATCTTTGCGACGATAATTTTCTGCATAAATCACATGCCTGACGATGTTCTTGGATGTAAATGGATCATTTTATAAGCGAGGGTCGTCTGGCGAAATCAACGAGAAAGTGCATTTTTCCGTGCTGTAAGTTTTAGGTGTAATGGGCTTGGGCGGTAACATCTAAGCGTATCCTCGACCGGAAAGACTTAAAACTAATGGGCTCGGACCACGATAAAATATTGGATGCCCATCCATTATGACACCATCTAAGATGGCAAAAAAATCTCATCTTTATTCTCATTCTTATTTAGTGTAATTTTTGCTTTTTATGGAAATATTTTATTTGTCAAAAACTATTCATTCTCTTTTATTCATTTAAATAATTGCACCACTCTTGAAAACAAATGTTTCGATCCAAGGAACCAAAGTCATCTCGCGGTAATCGTCGCGCTGCGTAAATTGCATTTGCGTACCAACGCGACATGCACGACGCAGTATGAATTGTCATATATTCGACTACACCACGTAATTGCTGCACGCACTATCCATCTATTACCCAGTAATGGATGGGCGGATCTTTGACCTAAACAAATCAAATTTCTTGTTAACATGATAAACCACGCCCACAGAATAAGAATTGAAAATCGTGCAGGCATTACCTCACATAAAATTGATGTTGTTATAATAATAATAGCAGAGATTTTATATAGCGCCTTATGCTATTGGCCTCTAAGCGCTTTCACAAATGGCCGCTGGTCACTGTGGCACTGGCCCTACCATACCATAAACCATTTAGCATAATTTCAAGGGATGCAGCAGATCGGGATCAGCGCTTTCCCTTATCAGCAAACATACATCGAGATAACCATCGCAGCCGGGACCAGCTCCCCAAATATCGCATGGGTAAATTGAGACAACCAAGCGGTTAATTTCTTGTCCAGGGAAATTACAAGATAGCTGAATCTCACAGGGCTCGAACGCACGCCTATACGCATGGATGAGCATACACTTGAGTCGAGCGCTTACCTGATTGAGCTATCTTGTCCGCTTATGTGCTAATCCACATGCCACCTGGCACATTAGTATCTTAAAGCAACTATACAGAATATATATAATACCTACAAAATTTTCAAATTGTGGTAATCGCCAACTCCAGGTGCGACGCCTATTTTGAAACACTCCCTTGTGCCAGAATTAATTTGAGTTATCAATTCAGATCGATTTTCCTTCATTGGAAGGGGAAACACTTGAAATTCAAACCCCTCTTGAGTAAATCCTTGGTTGGTCGTGTTTTGCGAGTTTCACTTTTCCTTTATTTGTTTTACGGTCTATCACAGAAACAGATTGTTTTAGAACAATTCAAGAATGTCTACTACTCTGGAAAATGTTATCTAGATTTGATAGTCAAGGGGGTGGAGATTGCAAGTGGAATTGCTCACTGATGAATACGTCCTTCACCCAACTAAAATAGGTAAGGCCAATCGTCCATGGAGAGACCGATTGATTCGAAGTCTAAATTACATCATTCGGGATCAATACCCCCAAAGTAGTCACGTTTACTGCGGCGATTCAAAGGTGGCTCTTTGCTAGTGATAGCTAACCCATTGCTACATACATTTAACTAGCTCCTTGTATGGGAAGTTGGAAATGCTTCAAATGATGCCTAGACTATTTCACGGTACTCCTCTCGCAAACATTCAATGAAAAAGGATCCGAATGGTTCCCTATAAATAGCATGACAGAGTAAAATAATATACCGGTGGAACATTCAACATTGAAGTTCAATTCAGCCGTTTCAGATATTTTAAAAAACAAGGCCCTTGTAATTTGAGCAATGCGAACGTGTCTCAATAATATTCGGTTGTTTGAGACTTTGACATCTAAGTACAGAAACTATTTTGAAGTACTTTTTGAGAGAAATATCAGATAAATTGCTCATTCACCGACCAGTCTTCAAAGCTACTTGTTACAAACAACACGATGTAATTTAGACAACATATTCATGGACTGCTGTGAATTCTTGCTTATTACCACGGTTTACAGTTTTTTCTTTGCATATATAGAACATGTTTGGTTGTGTTAGCGCAGTACATTTTGTAATTGAAGGTTGAATTTTCCATGACAGGAGTCCAAAAATACTTCATTGTAATTTAAAGTATATCAATAAACGCCGACGCTTTGGTCAACAATTATTTTTTTTTAATTGTACGTGTCTCGGTAATTTGATTTTATAATTGCATGCATATTAAATAATTAAAATGATTCGCAAGTATTTTTTTCTTGCAAGGTGCAAATGTATTGAACAAGTTGCAATTAAAATGTGCTGAAGTTGGCTTTTGTAATTCGGATGATGATTGTGTGAAAACTGCAGAAAAATATACTTATGTACGTATGCAAATAGTGACTAAATAAGGGAATCACCCTCATGTGGAGTAAAATCTAAATCAAATTTGAGTAAATCTTACCCAACAATTCACTCAATCTTGCCCAACAATCTTACTCTACATTGACTAAGATTTTACTCAACATATCGGAAGAACCCCCTAAGTTACTCCTAATTTTCGAGTGTTGATGACAGTGACATCATGCATCACTGCCACTAATCACTGCGCATGCACCTGGCATGAGCTTTGAAAAGCACGTGGTCAACAACTCACATATGCAATATTGCTTTTGTTGCATTCTATAGACATTTTTAATGATATTGAATGTTACAGGTGCTAGGTGGATTTACACCGCAACTGTATGAAGCAATTATGGGAGAAATTAGGTTATCATTGAAAAATATATGTACATCATTACCAAATATCCAAATTGTTTTCAAAACGTAAATAGTGTAGGTGACTTCCAGAGTGTTTGAATATTCTTGTCTACAGGGTTCCTTTGTTCAGCAAAATATACATGTAAATTCGGAAAAAAAAAAATCGATTACTCACTCCAAAAAGATAACAGTAATATTGTTGTTGTTCTATATCTTCTTGGAAAAAAATCATGCTATGCCAATTCTTTCAGATATTGTGCCATTGGTATTCTGAGCAGAATGAGCTAGATTAGCAGATACTTTTATGTACCCTGGTTATTTAAAGCATTTCATCTTTGTGTTTTGGGCCTTTAAACAAATCTTAAGTCCTGTAATTGAGGATGTCCACATCTTAAGTGTTTTTAAAAGTGGAACAATTCAGGGTAAATATACCCTACGGAGTTAATGAATGCAGTAACCCCTATGTTTACTACATTATAGCGCCCTCTGTTCGCATCCATCCATCAACTCGCAAGCTAGCAACCATGCGGATAGATGTTAAATACTACAATGATATATCGGTTAAGTTGCTGCTCGTATAATAAACATCGCAGCAGGTTTCGGATTCGGTAGAGTGATGCATCAAATATAGTTTTACCCAAGTTTGTGGCGTTATGATTAATAAGCAACACTACAGATTACAAATTTAGTTTCAATAATAAGATACTACTTTAAAGGTGCATCGATAGAGTTCATATATTAGAAGTCCACACAAAATTGAAGGCCCTGAGTTTTTTAAACTGATGTAATGCTTATCTTCAAACATATTCCCATCTTAACGAGTTTAGCTTAAAATAGTTTCTTTGGTATAGACATGGTTAAGTGTCTATGCTCCAATACGAAATTCTATCTTTTGTTTTATTTTGAAGCATTAAATTTGCCTTTGTTTTAAAGGTGGTTGTTCCGATTTATGTGTATTGTGTTCTCTACTTGATATGAGAGCCTGGCACTTGCGCATACACCCCATGAAGTACCGTGGGAAACAAACTTGCGGTTTTGATGGTAGACACAATAATGCATGTTGCAAAGCCCTATTCAATACTGTGCTAATAAAGTGGTTAACCACTAAAACGGCGGTTTTTTGTTTATATCTTGGGAATGAAATGGATTTGAGGGCTCAAATTTCAGGACGACAATGAGAAAAATACGGCCTTTCATCTGATATCAAACTCGATACTACTTCCGGGTAAATTAGGGGGTCCCAAAGACGATCGGAACACGCACCTTTAACCTTTCAGACATTTCTGTAACCAAAACTAAGTAGGAAATCTATTGCGTGTTTGATTTATAATGTATATGATCCAATGCATGGATACCTAGAAATCCCTGGGTGTGCCTTTAAGGGGTCTCCAAAATGTTATAATTTGGGATACTTTATAATTATGAAGACTGTGTGATTTTTAGCCAAAACAATAAGTAAATATCAAAGGTTAGATCTGTCTTTACTAAAGCATGTCAAATTTTACCTGCGCAGTATTCCACTAAATCATGAATACATGACATGTAGAACTCCAATCTGTCTTCTTGACTGTGTGAGGCTGCTGAAGTAAAACCATCTTCAATATGAAATTGTGCTCCAGTGTTAACAAATCATATGTGTTTCACATGTAGTTTGAATAGCTTCATACCTTAAATATGAACCACTTCATGTGAAACTCGCTAATATTTTTCTTAATTAATAACACAAGAAGCTTCTAGACGTGGAAAAATAGAAGAAACTGGTCCAGTTGTACTAATTGTACTTACAATTTAGTTGTACAAATACTGAAACTCGGGTGTGTATATTTGTAATGTTTCGATAAAAAAAATATACATTTTAGACATGCCGAATAATAAAGAAAGCCAGAAATTCTATTCGTGTGCACAATGATATTTGTATAAATACTGAAACACATGTGCACACATTTTTGTACAAATATTGAAACACGGATATTAAATAATTTTCATGTTTTGATAAAAAAAAATCATACATTTTAGACACGCTGAATAATAAAGAATGCCAGGAAATTTATTCGTGTGCCAATGATATTTGTAAAATAATGAGCAGAACGCGGATATGGTATTCTATGTTCAATGTTTTGATAAAAATCATACATTATAGACACGCTGAATAATAAAGAATGCCAGGAATTCTATTCGTGTGGCACAATTATACTAAAACGCGGATATGTAATGTTTAATGTTGTGATACAACTCATCATTTTAGACACGCTAATAATAAGAATGCCAGGAATCCTTTCGTGCACAATGATTATAAGCTGGATATTCATATTTTTAATTGGTTTTTTTTTTTTTTGGTTAAAAAAATCATAAAAGGAGAAGAAGGAGTAGAGGCCATTTTATACCCCACGCTGAATATACGCGAATGGCGGCATTCTATTCGTGTGCACAATGATATTTTGTATGCATAATTAAACGCGGATTGTATGTGTTAATGTTTTGATAAAAACATCACATTTTAGACAAACGACCTTAATAATAAAGAAGGCCAGGAATTCTATTGTGTTGCACAATGAAATACAACCGGATATTATATGTTTAGTTTTGATAAACATCATACCAGTTTAGACACGCTGAATAATAAAGAAGGCCAGGAATTCTGCTCGTGTGCACAATATTTATATTTTTTTGATCTAGAAGCTCATGTGTACATAATGATAAAAACCAGGATATGTTACCTAGATTCTCTTTTAAATATTATTTTAATTATAATAACCCTTTTTAAAAGTGAGGTATTGGTAATATTTCACGTGATATTTCTGTTGATCCTCTTTTTGTAGATCGCCTTGATTTACATTGCATCGTAATTGTACACTAAGCTGATTGTAACTCCATATAAAATGCATTAAATTCGTCTTAAATTATTCATTCCTTTCATTACTTCGGCGAAGTAGCCGTGTAAGGCGCTAGTATATTGGATCTATGACTTTCTTTATCCGTGTCCCGGATTCGTGTTCATAATTTCTGTATCTTGTTATATATACACTGCATCGTGAAAGCAATGTTACATCGATTCGCATAACTCGTACAATGATGAAAATAATCATTTATGCAACACAAGAATCCAAATATACCCCGAGTTCAATTCAGACATTGGTACAAGCAATACGAACGGCTCGTGTATATAGCTGTAAACAAACTAACGCGAAGAAATCAATTTATTAAGAGGTGTCCAGCTCATCTCCATCGTCCACCATAACTACTGTCTTGTCACTCTCGTCCAATGTAAACTTGACCTGGATAAATCGACCTGCTGTACAATTGATCCTCTTAATTGATGTGATTAACTCGTCGAAATCATACTCTAATCAGCCCAGGTGGGTGGTGCTATTCTTCAGGGATCAAGTAATTTCTAGGCATCTCTAAAGTGGGTTGTCAAGGCCCAGTGAGATATTTTCACACAGCATTGGTCATCACGTATACTTAAGTAGACGCATTGACCCGACTTCCTGCTTTGTAGTGAGAGCCTTAAATCTTCAAGGGTAAGGAAGCTATGTTCCTTGCCTTAAGTCGTCTGCATTTGACATTTCAATTCAAGAATATCAACTGATTTTATCCCACTCACAACAGCACAAAATGTGTCACTTGCTAAATCTGTGCTGACGTAATAAAACAGAGCCGATGTACAGTTTCATGAAAATCTTTCAACAGGAAAAACGATGTTTAATAACCGCCCTGACTTCAAACATAGACACGATTTCCTTTTTTCCGTTAATGTTTTGATAGCATACTGCAAAAATAGTGCATTTGTTTTAGACATTTATATACAAGCTGCCTCGTACAGATCAACCATAAGAGTCACTCATATTCAGATGAACATTATATCAGTGAAAACAATTCAACGGAATATCCGTCGTTTACTTTCATTGTCATGTGTACCAACATTGAAGATACTGCACTGAATCATAAAAAAACGTGATTTATTTGTATAAAACGTCATTAAACCACCGTGTTTCAATAATCTAAAACTGTAACACTGGCAACCTACATGATATCACATACAAAAGTCAGTGAATATTATATATCAGCAACATCACATTCGGTGAATTCCGTGTCTCAGTGTTACTGACAAAATTTGCCACTTCAAAAATGAACACAGCCAAATCTAATTTAATAAATTCACAAACGATTGAGCTCTCACGAAAATTACCGCATTCGTAGTGCCTGAAGGTTCCCTTTCACCGGTGCTGTCATACATGACATTGAAATTCCCGCCTACTGACAATGCTATTAAGAGGCAATGTAGGTTTTACTGCAGCTGCTTATGTGCACCATATTGAATGCAGCGATTCATCGCGCAAAATATGATTGATGAAATGAAGACGTAAATTTATCTATTATTTAGCTTATCTGTCGGACTGTCGCGGATATATTCAGTAGGTTCTTTTACGAGGATTTGCGATAAAAGAATAACGATCTGTCATGAAGCAGATGTTGAGTCTTATTTCACTTGAGAATAATGTGCTCAATTTCGTCCCATATTCGTCGTATACTATTTTGTCTCTCTGAAGAAATACTGAATTCTAATGAGGGTGTTCAGAAAAGAAAAATATTTTTAACATCTAGAAATGAAACCATGCTACATATATGTTTATAGTCGATTCACGTTGATACGTTCGTCCCCCTGGAGTTTTGGACCTATGAGTTACTGACAACATCCATGACTGTGATTATCCACCTAGCACCTGTCAGATCAATATCCAGTCCGTACACCGGCGGGTCCAGTTTTATAGCTTTTTGCTAAAAGTGGACCTTACAAATTTGAAAACAATTTGAGTGTTTACATTTTGTAAAAAATGGAGGAGTGACTAATATTATTTTCCTTGTAAGCTCTGCCTCAGACAGCCAAATATGCTTATATCACTGCCAGCATTTAATCAAACTTGAAAAACATGCAGTCATCAACTCGCAGGCCATTGCTACTGTGTATGTCCTAACACAGGCTAAACCACCTTTCACTTGTCAGATCAATATCTTTATACAATGTGTGAATGTTTCTTAATTGTGTCAAAAACATGATAGTAACAATGTAAATTCTGGCAAGGATGTCAACAACTTGATTTTCCGTGGCAGGAATTGCCAGTATTGCTGTTTTTACAGAATGTAAACATCCAAATTGTTTTCAAATTCGTGGAAGTGATTTCAGTAAGTGTCCATTTCATTATTTCTGAAAATTTCCTATCCCATTGATGATACCCACATCACATCTCGTTCTTAAAGTTATTTAAATTAACTACTTTATAAAATACTATGAATTATTATTTTTATTCACATTACTGATTATGTGATTATTTTTTGGAGGTCAAAAGGTGGCACAGTATAACAGCATTGCATTGCAACCAACAATGAATTCGAATTATTTTCAATGGCCGTGACGAACTCCAATTTAACGTCAGGATCGTGCTTTTTTATGACAAATATCAATCCATAAACGATGACATTAATGCAAAAGATTAACATACTAGCACTTTCATTAATAAAATGTACGATTGTACACCATCAAATGACATAATAATTGCCAACAGATGGGATTTTGACAAACGTTCATTTCTTGAATCTATCATTCACTCACTGTTTTTGTAGTTTTGTATTCCAAGAATAATATTGCTCACGATCCTTCAATACCCGAATAGATGACAATTTCGCAACCTTATTATTTTAAACATACATCTGCTGCAATGTCATTCCTTACAGACACGTAAAACCAATTATTGGCGTATTATGTGTGGATAAATAACACTAATTGAGCTTACAATGCCTGTGAATATACTTGTAAACCTCTGCCAAAGAGAATCAATCCAGCGTAATAAATTACTTTGAACAAAGGAAAATTTTCGAAGCTATAATACCGTGCACAATCATTTGATCAACAAAATGTTAAAGCAACCAATCAGTAATTTTTTTCTACAAATTTAATAAGCCCGATTTTGTCTCTCAATTGGAATAATAGGGAGTATTGCATCATAGCATATCATTGTTACCTTTCTGCGTGAAAAGGAAATTAAAACACTTCCAAGCTGTCGTTTAAGAACGACGTTCTGTAAACAGGGTACGACTACACTGTAAACAAATTGGTTTAATTTATAGTAAAATACTGTAAAAAGGCTTAGAAAATGACAGTATTTGGCTGTAATTTGGAAATAAAGCAAAATACTGTATGTGCTATTTTCCAGGTTTATCATGACTAAATTTAAAAGCAATTATATGAATTTTAAATATTAACATTATTATAGACTATTATTATTATTATTTATTATTGTTTATTATTATTTATTATTATTATTATTTTTATTATTACAGGGAACACTTCCCAATACATAAGTACATAAAACTCAACTTCTACCGAAATTGGGCGCGTACACTGCCAAAATACGGTTAGGCACAGTTTGCCTAACGTTGGGACTAAAAAAGTTTGCATAATATTTTGTGCAGTTTGCATTTTTATCAAGGGCTATTTTAATATTAAAGATTTACAACCATGCAAAAATATAAATTTTGAAAAATCTTGAGGGCGTGCTATTTTTCAAGTGTCTCTTTAAGTTAAACCGGAGCTGTGACCTGAAAAAATACTATCTAAAAATTGTATTTTCAGAGCTAAAAATCTGGGAAATGGTAACATTAAAAGGGCGACACTTGCTAAAAACGCTTAATTCTCGCCGTGCCATGCAGATAACGAAATAACGAAAGAAGAGTGGTGAATACATCGTTATAATGGGCACCTCTGATGGGAGATAACCACTTTACAGCATTGTTTTGTTCGCAGCATCTATATTTTATAATTCACTTACCGCACCTGCTCTACGTGACTACCCCTCAAAGATTCATATTTTCCTGCCTGTAATTGAATGTTTTGCATGGACTAGGTCAAGCAGTATTTTCAGTTTTATTCGTCCAACATCACTACTCCACACTGTGCTCTAATAGGAATCAAGACTTGTTTTTTAAGACTTGTGGCGACCGACATTTGTACATGACATTTGAGAAATCAAGATTCTCCCTGATTTCAGTAAACTGTTCGACTATTGGCAGGGTACTCCTAGTGCTTTTTAGGTATGCCACTTTATATTAAAAAATACACGTGTTCTTCAGAACTCGTGTATCGCCGCCTACCGTAACGTGTTATTAAAGTGAATTACCACCTTTTTGGTTTAGTTTAGATACATATGTGTTAATTCATTGTAAATGATTCTAAATAGTAACTTTATTTCTATAAATTAATTAGCTCTTTAGAAGAATTAACACATCAACTGTCAATTGCATGATGGTCGTAATTGCCTCAATTAAATGTTGGTTTATTATTAGCAAAATCTGAAATAAATTTCTAATAAATGAAATAGGTTACAGTATGTATTCCCTTCAATATGTTTTCAATATTGCATTTTGCTGAACTCCCCTTCAATGCAATTCCCTCTTATCGTGCCTACAGATTCATATTTTTCTGGTGGTAATTGAGTGTCTGCATCGACTAGGGTCAAGCAGCAGTTGTAGTTACGTTCCTCCCATATCATTACTCCGAATGCCCGACAGAAATATAGGATTGTTTTTAAGACTCGTGGCGACATAAATGACGTTTAAGAAATCAAAGATTGTCTCCCAATTCCTTCAGCTGTCGAACTGCTGGCAGAACCCTCCTCGTGTTTTCTGAAAATGACCCATTTTTAGATAATTGGTCGGATTAGTTGTCTTCTACCGAAGCAAGTAATCATAACCGGGTTTCATATATTGTTTCTCTACTTATTTTTCGTCTTGGTAAAGGATGTTATTTGATTTTAAAATAATCGAAAGAGGTATTTATTCATTTCATCAGCTATCAGAAAGATATTATACTTTATACCATTTCATACAGCGACTGTAACTTATACGTGCTAGCATTGTGATGAATAAGTTAATTTCGAAAAGCACTCAGCACTTGCAAATTTGGTAAAGTAATACTTTAGTATTTGTTTCACATATTAATCATTTAGATTTCTGACTAGGGTTGTTTATAATGGCCTAAATATCATCTTACCAATTGTCTAAGTGTGTTGAATACGTGTTTTCAAACTTTTGCTTGGTATACATGTAGATCAAAAGCTAATCTATAAAGAAATTTTATTTAAAAAAGTAAAGGACAATAAGACCTAGTTTCATGACCTGGCCGTTGTTTGACTTTCATTCATTGATTCTCTAAAAAGGCAGCTCAATGCACTCGAAAAAGTGTCTATTCAAAACGGCAAGATATCTTGTCCGACGGGCAATTAATAGAATTCAAATTCAATATTGTCAAAGGTAAACGCAAATTCCCATATGGCCTACAATTAAAAAACAAAATAGAGGTCTTGTATTTATATGCCAGCTACACATATTTTCAAACATCAATGTTTTGTTGCTGGACCTTTTAATTTCCATTTGAACTTTCACAAATTTAATATAATTTTTTTTTTTTTTTTTTTAATTTTTGCTTTTTTGGTAATTTTGAAATATCGATGTTTTTAGAGCGAAAGGTTATCCGATGAATATCATATCACTGAAAACAGCAGATGACATGCACGCTAGTGTTTAGTAAGATACTAGGCATATTTTAATGAAAAGCATCTATCAAAACAAATTGTAACATTTTCAAAACAAAGTTTACTCTCTCCGGGAATGCAGGGCATGGCGTACCAGACCTGAGCCTAGGGGGGGGGGGGGAAGACTCAAGAAGTTTCCAGATTTTTCAGGCGCCAATTTTCCGGCTCGCTGTGCTCGCTGAGTAGACCCAGCCGGGGCAACCTTCACCCTTCCCTTTCTCTTCTTCCTCTTTCTTTTTCTCTTCTTCCCTCTTCTTTTTCCCTTTTCTTCTTCTCTTTCCCTATTTTTCTTTCTTTTTTCCCCTTTCTTCTTCTCTTTCCCCTCTTTTTCTTTCTCTTTTTCTCTTCCTTCTCCCTTTTTCCCTTCCCATTTTTTGGCTCCCCTTCCTGATTTTTCCCGATTTTTTGGTGTGGGGGGAAGCTTGCCCCCCCGGCCCCCCACTGGTTACGCCACTGATGCAGGGACCCCTAATTAATTATTTCGTATCACATCTTTTTAAGTAAACTCTTAGATGCAAACTCTCTACGTATATTGATGATACCAGCGCTGTCACCTTCGGAGCCTAGTTTTATCCGTTTCTCCTCTGTGAAGGTGATAGCTTAGTAGGGAAAATTCACCTTACGCAGTATCTCACTGTCTAGATTAGTGTGTTCTGAGGTCTCTTGGCTTTGGACCGGACTTTGGCGGGTTAAACCTTGTTTTGTGAGCGCTCAACCATTCCACTTCCTCAGAGCATATTGCTGGGTTGCTTTGTATCTCCATCTGTCTAATGCCTTTGAGCTTCTGGTGAGCCGATGACATAGCTCGCTTCTAGTGCCATTGTTGGCTGCTCATCGTGTATAGCCGTTCTCTTTCCTTTAAGAATGCCCAAGGATGCTAGGTATTTGTTGACTGATGTATTGCAGAAATTCCTACTTCTATTGGAAAGTTGTATGTAGACCATCCTCTGCTTTCACAGTCAACCACATTAATCTTGGTATTTTGGCACTTCTTGGCATATGCTGGATAGGGTCTCCGCCATAGGGACTGTCAGCTCTATGAATGATCACTGTTCTTTGTTTTGGCAGAATAGATGGTGATATCTGGTCTCGCTTTAGCAATTATTATTATTATTGTTATTATTATCATTTGGGGGGCTGTCATTGGTTTTTATGAGTCCTATTGCATCTGTGAATATGTTTTTTAGTCATAATATTGGTCATCTTGGTTCTCATTCCCTCAATCACTGTGTCAATTCTTTTTATCTCGTATGTTTTCATACCCCTTCAAACTCCACCTTACCTTCAGCATTGACCGGACTCCATAATGTTTCATATTTGAATTAGTTTGTTAGCTTAATATTAAGTATTTTAACCTTAAAGATACTTAATAGTGTCCATGTAGCTTCCTAGCATATCTATTTGTTTTTCCTTTACACTGTTTCTTCTTCGACCTATTGATCACATTGTATCTTGACTCCATTTTTGTATAAATTTCCTGTCGACTTTGTTGTTATTGCTGAAGTAATTGAATTAAAATAATAGGATAACCTTCAAAATAATTTAATCAACATTGGAACAATGCTAAAACACAACAGAGGTTGATCTCCCCCTATTTATATATAAAATGGAGTACACATAATATTTACTTATATATTTTAGGGCCTATTTCCATATTGAAGTTGTATAACCAATCTATTACCTCGTTGTGGCTTGGACGTCGCCGTAATTATTTTAGCAGATCAGAACGACCACGGTCAATCCGGCTTTAGGATAAGGCGGCTTTGATAAGATGACCTGTTTTGGTTTTGTTTGTATCTCTTACCGACGTAATTATCATACAAGTAATATAGTAATAAAAGGTGACCCAGAGATCAATATTTTATACTTGTTACGTTATCTGTTTTTGTTTGTTTATGAAATCGGATAGATTTTTAGATCAAGAGTACGCACAGCATCGAAATAGGGGTTGCGTTATTTTTAAGGGTAATGAGCTTATACCAGCACTAGAAAAACTAACCGGAAAACAAGAATGGTGGGGGGGGTGGAGGCGGGGCGGTGCGTGCGGCGGGCGGCCCATCATGGTGGTGGTGGGTGATGATGATGGTGATAGTGATTATTGAAGGAATATTGGTATGCGAATACAATTCAAGCCGCGATGACGATTATGATGGATGGAGGAGGGGGAGGATGTGGTGTGTGGTGGGGGTGATGGTGGATGGGAAGTGATTATGAAGATATTGGTGATGCGAATAACAATTCCAAGCCGAGGATGACGATTATGATGATGGAGGAGGTAGGAGGAGGATGTGGTGGTGGTGATGTGTAGTGACAGGATTTATTGGAATGATTATTGGAAGCCGAACAACAATTCCAAGCCGACGATGGCGATTATGATGGAGGATGATGGATGTGGATGTGGTGGTGATGGCGTGATTTGTGGGTGGTGGTTATGGGTGGTTGTGTGGTGGATGGTGGTGCACAGAAATTAGAGCAGCGGCCTATGGACTCTTGTCTCGAGGATATCTAGTGAACCGTACACAAACAATGAAGGATCAACGCATGCCTCTTTAATTACTTAATTAATAATTCAGTCAAATTTAGACTAAGGCATTAGCAAATCCAAGAGGTTCTGGACCAAGCGTTCCCGGTTGTCACGAAAAGGAACGGCAAATATGCTGTCCCCTTGTTGTTTAAAACCGTTTCATAGGAAGAGGTTCCAGGATGGGTGGGGTTAGACATAAACAATCCAGTAAATTATTAAGTTATATGTTCAATCTCGATGAGGTTTCGCGATATCGTAATGATTTTATCCTACCAACATGTGTGACTACGTGACGTGTGTCCAGTTCGGGTTCTTTACGTATCATTGAAAAAAATATGCCAAGTAATATGTAAGACCATTAGCATACGGCAGACATTGCGCCACAATATTACATAACAAACACACGTGAATAGACTGCCCCGACACACTTAATGGGCTTTCCTCTTTTTTATGTTTTCTCCAAAAGTGACTATCGAGCCCACGATGAAATAAATCCTTTCGCCGAGAAGCCGAGAATGATATGTCTGTTGTTAAAATATCTTTTGTTTTCTCTTCAGCAACGATCAAACCAGGTCGGCAGAGGATAGTTCTTGACACTTAAGTCGAAATTTTAAGGGCAGCTATGATCGTTTGGCATTAAGCCACTCCCGCGCCAAAATGCCCCTTTTGCTGTTGACATTTTCTGCCCCAAGCCACGCCTACTTACTACTCGAGAGCTTTCCCGCCTGGCCTCGTCAAGATGTTTTCACATTTGATTGATCTGATACAACGAATACCAACCAATCTCATTACTCCAAGCATTGCTCTCATTTAATAAGGCTTTAATAATAATTTTTAGTAATTTATTTCAATAATTTTTTTCATCATCATCATCATTTTTTTTTTGTTTTCTGTGCATAGTATCTGAATGATATTGATTACTCTGACAACATAACTGTAAGACCTAGGTAGATTATTATACGTTTATAATGCAATAAACATTGTCCTGAGCATGCTTTACACACACACACACACACAAAAGAAACAACATAACATCACTCTCACACATACCCGCCAACCTATCTCACCAACAAACACACCACCACATACGCGCGCTCGCGCTGGCGCGCACACACAGACACACATCCTTCTGAAGCTGCAAAGAAAGATTATTTTTCGTGCGAGAATTACGATCTATTGTCATTCTGAAAACTTGGGTGGGTTTGCGCGTGTGTGTGTTGCTTTTTTAAAAGGTAGTCGGGTTCAAAAAGGCGCGAAAAGTTACTATGATGTTTATCGTATACGTCATCTTGGATGTTCCTCAACAATCAATTATGTATAAATGCCATACGTGCACCTCCTTCAACAACTCCCAACTGCTTCATTTTCTTTGACGTAGATTTCTTCTAAATTGGTCATGCGGTGGAAGAGGAAGAGGAGAAGAGAAGGAGGAGAGAACAAGGAGAAGGAGAAGTGGGGAGGGGGAGGAGGAAGAAGAGGAGAAGGAAAGGAAGGAGAAGGAATAGAAAAGGAGAATAGAAGTAGGAAGTAGTAGTAGTAGTAGTCGCCGCAGTAGTAGAGTAGTCGTAGCAGAAGCAGCAGCAGAAATGGAAGCAGCAGCAGCGCAGCAGTAGTAGTAGTTATGTAGTAGTAGTATAGTAGTAGTAGTATTAGTAGTAGTAGTAGTAGTAGGTAGTAGTAGTGTAGTAGTAGTAGCAGCAGACAGCAGCGCAGCAGCAGCAGCAGCAGCAGTAGTAGTTAGTAGTAGCAGCAGACGCAGCAGTCAGTAGTAGTAGTAGTAGTAGTAGTAGTCGTAGTGGTAGTAGTAGTAGTAGGTGCAGCAGTAGTAGTAGTAGTAGTAGTAGTAGTAGTAGCAGTGAAGCCATCGCCATCACCACCACCACCACCCAATTACCACAACCATCACCATCACCAACACCACCATTATCACAACCCCCATTACCACCACCACCACCATTATCAATCACCACCACCACTATCAATCAACCACCATCACCACAACAACCACCACCCACTTGCACATCAGCAAGCATCGTCGTCGTCGTCGGTCATCATTTGTTTTGGGCCACATACTAACGGATCACCCTAACAGTATATATTATTCCGCTAATATGTACCACGCAATCCAAACCTTGCGAAAAGCTTTCCTTGCCATCTTTCAACTCCAACTCAAACTCTCAACTCATCCTTTTCGTGGAGAAGAAATTCCCTATGCCAACCCAACGCATGCATCTACCCAGTTTCGAAGTGTTTGGTAATGATGACACAACCTACAAAATGCTGCAACGTTGACTCATTTCACGGGAAAGGAATGAAATATATGCCCAATTACAAGAAAGTGGAGCAAAAAACCTTAAAATGATTTGCTCCCTAACAAGAACAAAATTGAATCATGAAGCATGTAAGTTGCGAAGCCGAGATACAGATGCCAGCTCTAGGGGCAGGTTGATTAAAAGAGTCAGCGCAGGCATTGGAAATAGGCAACCAAACTTGAATCATTCCAAGGTATGTACCCATTTAAAAATTACTTCCACTTATTCAAAGCAATTCGGATGCTTAGGTTGTGTGACCATTCCTGGAGAAATTACTGATGGTAGCGACCATCACTGTCGACTTAATTCCTCTGCACCTGGCCTAGCATTTTGTCATATTTTGAAAAGCACCTGGTCGCCAACTCGCATCCTATTGCTTCTTTGTTGTTTTTCCTTCGCTACAGTAAATGTTTTGATTTGCCGTTGCAATGTGGATATCACCGCTCCGCTGTACTCCATGGTAGGAGAAGTGCATTCATAGGCTTCGGAAGCGGGCGGGGGGGGGGGGGGGTGCCCCCATAATCATCCTTCACCTCGTGGGGGCTCAAATACCTTTTTGCCCCCAATAATCTTAATACTTTTTAAAAAAACCAAACATCAAAGCTTCCCCCTCCCCCAGTGGCACTGCCAGACTTTCTTTTTCGGGGGGACACGGCGGAAAAAGTGAAATTCCGGGGTGGGGGGGACCAAAGTGAATTCTGTGGGGACAAAAGAAAGTGGAATTCTGGAGTGGGTAAACTTCAAAATTTTTTGAGATGTATAACACTTTTGGCCCAAATCGCTGATAGTTGCCAAATTTGGTGATTTTTGCCTAATCCTCTGATTTTTTTATTGGCAAAAATCCGTCATTTTCTTCTGGCATGGGGGTGGGAGGGAGACTGGGCGGACAAGAAAAAAATTGGGGGATATCCCCCTTCGCTGGTGCCGCCACACCCTCCCCCACCCTCCCCACTCGGCACCATCGCGGTCCCCCCCCAATCCTGACATCTTGCTATGCCAAGGTCCGTGGAAGTCATCTGTATTACCAAAATCGAATTATTATACACACTAAACGCCAAAAGTTTTCAAATATGCTGTAAGTTGATGTCTTCTTTTTCTGGTATATAAATACATATTTCTAAACTACTCACTCTCTAAATGAGCCTTTTCGATACAAGAATTCCCCGACTGCTATCTTGAAATATACTACAATAAATCGCTTTCCATTTGACATTTAACTACTTACTGTGTAGTGTTTCAACTCTACCCCAATCCCGCTAGCTGCTCCATTCTCTCAAAGTATTTGCCAAACAGTACAAGTCTGGCTATTTTTATTCCCAATTCATTGCTATCAATGCCATGCCTTGATTGTACTGGTAAGTGAAGTGACCTCTGCGTGTAATGTAATGCTTTCGATGACTTATAAGAGCTAAGCATTAAAAGCTTGGCAGTGCTGCTTGACTAACCTCCAAATTTTAAAATCAAATACTGCTATTTTAATGCATTCGCTCAAAAATATTCTTGGTTTAGAACGAGCTATTATCATTCAATTGCTTTTCCGAGCTATGTATCAAATGTCTATTTACAAGCATTTTATTTCCATTCGGAGTTATTCAGATGTAGAGATGGATGGATCAAGCCTTAATTTTCATGGACATGATGGAGCGTAAAATACTTGATTTATAGCCAGAGGGTGTTTTGAATCAATACCATAATGCATTGTAATGTGCCTATACTGTACTGTACTAAACACATGTCAGTGTTCCAAAAGTTTAAGAACCACAAGACATTTCATGATCATGCAAAAAAGTATTAACGCTTTGTGGGCTAAAATAAGCGTAAAGTCAAGCTTTTTATGTGTTAAGAATTGGATTTTTTGGGATCACATGACCCTATTAAGGCGAAATTTCCCAAACTGGTACATTATGGGGTTGACTCAATACACCCTCTGATTTATAGCTGTCAATGGAGAAATGAAAGTTCCAAATTATTCCAGCGCGTGTTCAATTCATATGAGGCCCCTAAAAATCAATTATTAGTTTCTCGTAGCAGTGGCCTTTGAAAAGGAGGGAGGGCGGTTTTATTTTTATGTTAAAATAAATGACACCAGAATGTGGTATTTTTACAGAAAATTGATATTACCACCAATTTTCAGCCGCATAAGAAAAACTTGTTTTAAGTTTACGAGGAATAGACCCTAGAGGTCTCTAAAATCATATGAAAGTAACTGTGTTTGATTAATAACACAATTAAGCCCATCATCCATCAAAACTTAAGGAATGAAAACATTAATAAAAGAATATTGAAAAAAAGTTTGGCCTTATCCAAAAAAGTGAGGAAAAAGTGAGGAGGGAGAGCTACGAGAATCAGATCACTTTTTATGCGGCATTATTAACCTCCGGTGAAAGAATTCACAAACGCTATTGACAAAATAAATAAATTCAATAAATTACATACGGGTATTGTAATGTATGGGTGTGGGTGTATGTGTGTGTGTGAGTGCGCAAGTGTGTGTTTGTATGTGTGTGTGTGTGTGAGTTTGTGTGTGTGTGTGATATCGCAAATCATATCTTATTTTTCTGCAAAATTCATTCCAAGAACCAAAAGCATTAATACAAGAGACACTCAAAGTGCAGTTTTGAAGACTGCGTCATTGAAGAGGATGTCCAACCCGATATTCGCGACCTGAACTGCATTTTCTGTAATATTTCTCTCATGTTGTTCATTCTTTGCCCTTTTACGGAGGTTTTTTAATTGCACGACTTCAATATTCAATAGCCATTGATGTAGTTTCTGTTCATCCATCATTGCATGCAATGGGTTTTATTTGCTTATCTCCTCCCTAATTTCCTTAAGCCCAGTTCTATCAATTAACCTTATCTTGGTTCAATGACAGCTCGACTCTAAAGGTAGACTATGCCAGAGTCGATTTTTGCATTTTTTAAAATTTATTTTGTGTGCTGCCCATCTTCTTTAAAACCCATATTATCATCATAGCTATTATTATTGTTGTTGTCATTTTTCTTCTATTCTAATACGTGACGCAATTCCTCGCACGCCGTAACTAAGCTTCATTAGGCCTAGATCCCTTATGACAATGGCATTATACCACAAAAAGATACTACGTTCGGGGACCTTCATGTAGAGAGGGCACTGTTTACACATACCGGCTTTTATGCGAAATATTAATCATTCAATAGATGGCTCCCTTTATGACCCCGCCTAAGGCGTGACCGCGAAAGTTCAGTGACACTCCCCTCGGGAAAAAAATCGAGACTATGTATTTCAGCTGCGGTCAGGTTAATTTGCTTTCTGTGGATTCGAATAGTAAGATCTGTCATCCATCAGACTATACAATGAATAGGACTCGTCAAAAGTGTGAAGGAGCATAAATCGGACGAAAATATTGTTTTTTAATGAAATATTAAAAAAAGAAAAAACCTAAAAAATTAAAAAAAAAAAAAAAAAAAAAAAAAAAAAAAAAAAAAAAAAAAAAAAAAGTTCACTCGATATAAAAAAACTTCAGTTGCGTAGTATTTTACACGAAATCTTTACTTTTCTTGTGATTTTTATTTAAAGACTCAGAGTACTCTACCTTTACCTATCGGAAAAAAATGAGTCCTTCATTTTGATAAATCGATCTATCGGCTTCAAATGTAGCTAATTTGCATTGCAAAATAACATGATTGGAACCCCTTGTGGGGATTTCGCATGCGAATCAGGCACAAATCTGGGAGTTTGTGACTGAATTTGAAGTTTGTGACTGTTTCCCGCTGTTTTTTTCGAGCAGATAGAGTATAGTCGTATGGGTCCATGCAGACAACGGATACGTGGGCTAATAAGCACGGTTGTTGTATATCTGGTGTGCGGATTCAAACGGGGGCGTGAATCAGGCAGGCAGAGGGTAACGCGTACGTAAGCTGCCGTGGTGGAAAGAACCATTGCCATGATCGTTGTTTTTGACGGGGTGAGGGTGGGTTAGAAAACTACGTAAATGCTGCTTATTAATGTTTCAAATTGATCCGGAAAAATTTACAGATGGCCGTAACATCCAGGTTTTGTCAGTAAGCTCATTCCTACCTACACCAATCAGCGAGAAGCGATTCAGGAACCAAACATGATATCATCAAAAACAAGCATTGCGTCATCACTATGAATGATTCCTTGTGAGAATTCCGCGCAGCGGCCAGTTTACGGCACATGGCCGTTTCACACTTGCTGTGATTAAATCACAATTACTCACTTATACCAAGTCAATACAGTTCTGAATCTCGCACAACTACAATGAATAGTTACTTAATTAGTTGGAATACCGATCCAAATAATTTGCCTATCAATCAAAATTATGTTGGATTTCATTTTCAAACCCAATATTCAAAATGCTTGGGCACTTACGGTGGGGTGCATAGCCAACAGGGACCCAAGCCTCATGAATAATCGATCACAGAGATAAACCGCCCCAGATACAAGCCCGCAAATCCTTGTTAGCAATTGGTCAATTGGTTCAAACGATGAAATATACTTATACTAGGGTCCGCCAAGTTTTGGACGGAATCGCCATAAGAAACCCACGTTTAAAAAATCTCGACCCCTAAGTGAAAAGTACGGTAAGGAGTCAATTGCCCAGGGATGTCCGCCTGTATTGGTTGAAGTGAAAATTAAACAGGGAGTAGTTATCGCCGCCCTCAATTGACATGCATGATAAAGTCGGGGTAGGACACGATCTGCTCGATTTGGGCATTGGGGGATTTCCAATAAAGTGAAATTCTCAACGGTTTAGTGAGTTTTGGTTGTATCGCGCCCTGTACCCACTCAGCTATTTTTTATCATTTCTCTTGGCGATAGGCCTTACTGGGAACCACACACACACAATTGAAAAAAAAAAAGTAAAGTAAAAAAAAAAAAAAAAAAAAAAAAACAATTGGACTACAGAGTAGTCTACTCTAAACGGGAACATTACAAAACCATATCAAGTTGCCTTTGTATTGTAGTGACCTGAATTAACGAAGAACGAAGAAGGATGTCCGCACTGCTTAAAATGGAGCAATTAACGGCGACTGCCCTTTCAAGAATTTTTGGACTACTGCAAATATTTGTTTTCTCTGAGTGAATTGGGGGTTTCTTCTATTTGGAGTATTAGTTTTACCGAATATTTAAGCAAATTTTAGTAAGTAAATTTCGGATGGTTTATAGAGAAGCACTTGTGTGTCATCATAAAGTTGTTTTCGAACACTATGAAAAATTATTATCCGTGGAAAAATGTATTTTTTGATGTTATTCTTTCCCACTGAGGGCCAACTAAAGTAATTAGTAATCCGGTGGAGTTTCATGTCGTGTGCAACCTAGTCGAATCTACCAGCTACGACTTTCTTGCACCCAAAAAAGAAATTCAATTTTGAGTGCAAACAAGTCGTGTATACACCTAATTAGGCCAAATTAGTTTAATAGCTCTGCAAATTGAGCCTTTTAATTGTGGAGCGTCAGCATAGCTGGCAGGACCACTTTGAAATCTGTTGATGCGTGTGCATCTATGTATGTGTGGGTGCAAGTGTGTGTGTGTGTGTGTGTGGGTGTTGTATGCATGATCACTTAAAATGTTAAGTTTTATGAATGATAGTGAAAGCGTAAGCCAGAGAAACGGACGTTTAGTTGAATATATGCAAGTGAGTGTGTGTGGTTGTGTGTGTATGTATGTCACTAAAATGTTTAAATGTTTTATGAATATAGTGAACGCGAAGCCGAGAAACACGTGAAGTATTAGTTCTAGTTGAAATATTTTAACTGTCGCGTTTATCGTAATGTTGAAAGCAAAGTAAGGTTGTTTTATGCCGTTGTTTGTAAAGAAGCCAAAGGACAAGTTTAAAAACGGTGTTGTTTAAAAAACTGGTTCACTTTGGACTCTGCAGCAAAATAAAAAAATCGATATATATATATATATATTATACTATGTACTTTATATAGTAATACATATAATTTTTGTGGTTGTCATGAAAACCGCAAGGTCTCCAGAAGGCATATAAAGCCTGTGTATGTAGTGTGGGTGCGTGCATATGTATGTGGGATAGTATGATAAATCCCATTTATTATAAAAAATAAAGAAATTAAAAAAAGCAAAAAATAAAAAAAATGCAAATAATATAAATTTAAGGAAGGATTTATAAACCTTGTTTCATTTGCTTCGTATTATATTAGTATATATAAATTGCCACTTTATATCCTATATTAGCACTTTTTTACATAATTCTGTATTTTTTTTATTTTTGTAATTTTGTTATTGATGATTGACAAATAGGAAACCTAATCTGAGATCTGATAATAATATTGAATATGCTAAAAGTACGCCCCGTGTACTATTGGCACCCATTCTTGTAAATCATGAGAGGCAACAACATAAAATCATAGTTGCGCGTGAAAACAGCATCGTCTATAAGGGTTTTCCTATGAGAGTTTGGGCGTCGAAAGTTGATTAAAAATTTAGAGTGCATACGCGTAGTGAGATTAGAACTCCTTCATAACAATATTAAAATGGATATTGTAGTCCCAGAATCTTGTCTTTTTGGACTGGATCAGTTTGATAGGCTGTCAAATTATGAAATAATCGTCTATAAGGGTTTTCCTATGAGAGTTTGGGCGTCGGAAGTAAATCACATATTTATAGTGCATACTCGTACTGAGATTTAAACACCCTCATAACAATATTAAAAACGGATATCAGATAGTCCTAGAATCCTTGTCTTTTCGGACAAAACCAGTATGACCAGCTGTCAAATTATGCAATAAATTATAGTTTTCCGGAGAGAAAATACTATGCGTGCATACATTGCGCAAAAACTTTTTGCCCAGATGAAAAGCAAACACCATGACTCCGTCATTCTTTATCCATTTTTTTTAGTTTTTACACTTTACGCAATATTAGGACTAAGCATTTTCTCTGTTTTGATATATCACTCTCAGCCGAATTTGTGAATTTCCTCTTCACTTTTAAGGATTCACTGTGCAATTAAAAGGTTGCACACCACTAAATGAATTGTCCTTTTGCTAACTAAGTGTTTTCGATAGAGGATTATGAAAATAATAATAAGCGTATATTTAATGTTTGAAGTATATGTTTTCTATCATCTTTTTAATACAATAATGACCTCGTATTTCCTCCTAAATGTTTAAACCCTTTTCAGACCACGGTTAGCATTCAATCATAGGCGACGGATGGGCGGCCGGTTTGATTCCGATTTAGAATATCCTCAATCTTTTGAGGAAATCTGCGGATGTCAACCTCTATTGTTGACAGCACATTCTTCCAGTCAACTGACAAAATACTCAACGAACTTCATTTGTTTTCATTTCTTTCTTTCTTTTTCTTTTTTAAGACCCATTTCAAACTTTTGACGGTTCTACTCCTGAAAACATTTTTCCAATGTTCAACTCCCTGTGAATAGACGTTTAAAGAAACAAAATAAAAAGTGTTCAAAACTCACCTGTTAAAAATCCATGTGTGCAAATGTGGAAAAATCCAGTCAAGATTGCATGAAATAAAACAAAAGAAATACTATGGTTAACACACGAATACTTAATATATTCTTGCAACAGGATTTTACACTGACAAAGTTGTGTTGCCTAGGAATTTAGATTTTGAAGTGTTTCATTGGTCATTTCTACACACACCACAAAATTAATTTAATTTCTGGAATTCCCATTTTTATTAAAGAATGATTTGTGTAGTAAAAACTTTGTTTTACCATTATGATTGAAATGCACCCTGATATCAAGAAGAATCAAATGCAAAATAAGAAAAGATACTAATGTTGAGTAGGATATGTTGCTTCCAAGCGGCAAAAATAATTCACAATTGACACTATCAATGAAGGACTATAATCTTCTACAGTAACAGCCAAAAAGAAGCCTTTTAGTCCTGGGGGGATGTCTGTCGTCGCTGACATCGCTTTAGGAATGGCTTCCAAACTCACCCGCCTGTTGACTAGCGGCTCTTGACGGTTGAACCGTGTTTCATTGTTTAGAGCAAAATAAATTGGCTCCAACCAAAAAGAACCGAGCGGAATCGGTCAGCAACTTGTGGTTGAGTTTTGAAGCCCCCCCCCCCTTACATTTTCAGTATTTGTATTGGCTTTCTATTTATTGAAGGTACGTTGTATTAAAACTCAAATGCATAAGGGGGTTCCGATGTGGACCCATAATTTCATTTCATTTGTAATAAATAAACACTGCCCTCGTAAAGGATGGATATTATACTCCACGCTCTTTGAACACCTTGGAGTGGCTTATAAAAAGACGCAGCTTCATAACATCTAGCACATCTAAACCGTCCTTTGTAACAACCTTTGTGTTCTCAATAATATTCACGGAACATGTGCAGATAACGCATATTTTGGACACAAAAGCCAGCGGTTCGAACAGTATGACAATGAACTTTCACAATGACCACTGACACAAGGTCAAGGCTGTTTGATAATAAGCCAAAGCAATGCGCAGAAATGGCCTCAGATCTTACCAGTCAGTAGGCATCTCGTGTTAGCAAATTATAGTTCTCAGTTGCGACATCTGGGTTCAAAAAGAAAATAGTCCGATTCTCTAATTGGTATATCTGCGTAACACCCAATCACTTGATATGATTTCAACCTAATGGTTTTTAGAAGAAAGTATATGTTTAAATTTCCCCAGGGCGCTACGATAAGGGGAAATAACCATTGCTGACAAAATGATGGAGACGCACATCTGAAATTTCAGCTTAGAGAATTGTCGCTCGTTAGGCACAAATGGCTTGACCGATTTAACACTCCTTGAAGAATAGGAATATCGAAAATGAGGCGGATAACCCATAGCTAATTTTAAAACGTAAGCATGCTTTCTTTTGTTCACACTTGAGATTTCACCCTACCATTACTCTAATTATTTCCCGCTTGTCCTGTAGAACCTCCAACAAATTTGGCACTCAGGCTTTCATGAATTTCAATACAATGTTTTGGCGTTCATTACTTTAATGGAATATGTGAGAGTCTTGAATATGGGCATTTTGAAGCGCATTTCACCACATTTCCAGCGAAGAAGATTTTCTGAAGAAAGGCAATATGCAATATATTTAATTCGGTATATTCCTACTAACGCTACGCTTCAATGATATGCGGTAACGTTTGGAATCAACACTTTTTTTGGTAAATTTGACGATGCAAAAGGTATCACGTACCTTAACTGCATTTAAATGAATTTTTGACAAAATCGCGGAGCGGACCCTGCCTTGTTTTAGGGGTTAATTACCCATAATTCTAACCAGAAAAATCTCCTTTTTGGCAGACATCATCAGATTTTTCTCTAGGGACGTTAAGAATATATACTCCCCGCCTAAAAAATCCAAACGATGTTGAAATGGCCATCAACGTGCTTAAAACTTGCTTTCAAATGAACGCGCCAAGCCAGCTGGATAAATCTCTCAAACTTCCACATCATGCTTCGTTATCAATGCATTACAGACACAGGTCAATAAGCAAACACATTACGCGAACAACGCTCCTGGCATTTATTATTATAATTCACCTACATACCTACATACCTTTTTAATACAGTAATTTATATCGTTCGGATTTTTTAGGCGGGGAGTATATAAAGACATCCCCACAATGTTCCACAATGCACTATTTCATGGGGTGCATCAGCCTCGCATAAGGCGACGCGCTTCAACTACACTGATTATCAATGGAACTATGCACTACAGCATAATAAATTAATAGATTAATAAATATTTATGCACTACAGAGTGAATCAAAAAATTGTGCATGAAAAAAATACAAATTTGACCCTGACCTGTTTACTCAACTGTGACGCAGTTGATGTTGTCATGATCTGCATATTTTCGACTTTCTATGCTGAAAAAATGAATGAATTTGGTGAAATAATGAGGTAGTTATGAATCATCCTCAAGATTTGTCATCAACAGATCAACGCTGCCTATAGAAACCATCACAAAATGTGCGCACTCTTGCGTAGCAGAACGATAGTAACACGATGCAAAGGTTGAAATCAATCAACAGTCTGATTTTGAGCAGTTTCATAATAATTACTTTTTAATGCAACATGTAATCATATTTTTGTGAAACTTTCTGATATACCGCATACATTTCACAGACGTCGTCTTAGCTTGTATGTATTTTCTTCTCCCGGAAGTATAGGTCATTAGCTTCGTTCCCATCAGTGTGCAATGGTTGAAGTAATTCATCGCCATCAAATAATCAAGTGTTACAAAATAAATCTAATCAAATAAAGTATGGAGAATGAAATCAGTGAGCGCGAAAGTACAACTAGAGCACAACATAAATATATATTTTACGATGATGGTAATGGCCATATAGAAATGGAATTGTTCGCAATGCATAAACGGAAAACACAGTGCTTAAGAATTGGTGGGCACACTTTTAAATTAGAAAAATGCTTGTTCATTTTTTACCTAAAACAATTCATTAGGTTTAGGTTTCATTTTCGTTCTGAACACTCTTTTTGTTCAAAAGGAACACCTTCTCATATACGAGAATCAAACATTCAGGTATTTTCACTGCGCAAAATGTAACAACTAAACAACCACATTTGGCTAATGATCTAAAAGCTTTGATTTGAAATACGTACAAGCTCTGCTTTATGAGAATGTCTCAAAGTTCAAAGACAATTCAATGCAAAGAATAAATAACACTGTTAAAGTGAGTGTTTGCATGTACTGCAAACAAATCGTTTCGATATATATTGTCCCAAAAATAAAAATCCAGCTTGAAATGGAAACAAATCTTTCATTTTATCCTGCAATATTTTGTCATTTATTCTTACGATAATTTTAGAGTAAATTAGCGATATAACCATGGGAAAGGGGATTTTTGACAAAATACAAATCCACCTATTTTGCTAGCGAGAACATATGATATGGCAGAGAGTCAATTGAAGCACTTTAGTCTACAGCACACTGTAGATATATAGAAAAAGCTCTTACAGACAGGGCTCGAGGGTACGAATCCTACTGGCCTCCTTAGTGCACGTTTGACCTATTATTTCTCAAAACGAGGAGCTGAAGTATGTTCATTAAAGTAAATTCCCCCTTACTTTCTATTCATTTCAGAGTTCAAGCTCGATTAATTAGGAAGATTGAGGCACCGGACCAGGTACCGCCAACACAACAATTTTAATGAGCAATACATATTGCAGAGACCTTCCTAGAATGCCATCTTTTTAGCGTACTTTTTAGGTACTGAATTTTGGACGATCGTTTAAAAAAAACCAACTCGCGTTGACTTTTGTAGTGCCACGGGTACCGAAATAATATTGTCATTTCAACAAAACAAAGCAAAAATGATCAAATGGGTAATTTACTTCTTTCAGCAAACACGTCTTAAGTTAGCCAAACTATTTTAGAGATATGTAATCTTGAGATACTGACGCTTACAGATTTCTTCATGTAAATCTGCATAAGTGACATAACCCTAACCCTGACGTCGGGAGGAACTGAAGGAATGAGGGAAGAGGGGAACAAGAAAAGTCGCATTCGGGTGGGATTCGAACCCAGGGCCCTTCCGGCCCCAGCCCCATGACCCGGGATAGCACGCTACGGCGGTGTCGCTGGCCCGGCCGGCGATTTCGTGCCCATATGAGTCTTGGTTTGATGACATCATCGCTACTTTCTGGACTTAGTGCATTTTTCTCAATTAACACAGTGAGCTTTGGTGAGATTTAGTTGTGCTAGGGTTAGGGTACCGTATCTTGGGATATTGATACAAAATTTTTGGTAGAAATGAAAACTCAAAATATGAATTAACAAAATAGGAAAAACGCATCTTTTAACGATGGGAATCAACAAATTACAGTTCTGTGTGTTTAAAATAAGTAAACAATGATATTTAAGGAAAACGCTGTATTATTAATCTCGCTTAAAAGATATTTTAATATCATAAGTCAGAAGAGCATTATGAATTACGTTTTAAGTTCTTTTCAAAACAATTTTGGCAAGCATATATTAAGGAATAACGAATGTTTAAGTCATTTTTTCCATTTTTCCTTTTGAAAACATAGGTTTACCCAAGAAACTGACAAATTAAGGTCACTCAATCAAAATTAAATTGCCAAGTAAATCTACATCAATAAAAAGGGCATACATAAACCTTTTCGAAAAGTATATTTAACAAACCAAAAGAAAATACCAACCCATCTCCTATTAGCATTATGCCACAATATAATTTACATATCACTCGAAACGAGCTTTAGTGGCTTAATGTTATTGTAGAGCAACGATTGCATTTTAGTGTTTGAAATCAGTGAATATGTTAAGATAATATGCCTAAAGTTTGAATACTGATTCCGCTGACTTTAGAATAGCTCAACAAAGTCATTTAAAATTACCTAAAAATCCGCCTTGCGTGAGATTTGAAGAAATGATGTCGCCTTAAGGATACTTGCAATCGCTTAAATCTCTCTATGCAATAAAAACTTGAGGCATGAATTTCCTAAGTACAACACTTGATGCAATAAATAATGATGCTGAATAATTGGGCATGCATGGATTCGTATTGTTTCACTTCTTCCTAGAGAGTTGCACTTTTATCCATTCTTCTATACAGCTGGATTATTTGACTGTTTTGTCATAGGCCTATGGCTTCAAGACCAAAGCATTCTGAGCATTATACAGACTGTCCCAATAAAAACTATACAATCAAACTTAAAATTATAAAAAATATAAACTGTGCATTTTTGCCAGATATTTTGACTTTGTTAGACAAGATCCTAAGCTAAATCCTCGCTTTTATTCCATCCAATTTGATGGACCCTAAGCGGAGATATTGTCAGTTGAACACAAAGGATAAAATACCACTTGGGCCAGTTTCACCTGAAGGTTCAAGAAATTAAAGGTAATGGCGTGTAGCATTATTGTGGGATTAAACCCTTTTCAAACAAAAGAATATTGTACAGATCAGAGTGAATGTATTATCATGCATTGAACTAATCAATATATTATTTTTCAGTGAAATTATTATGTTGTGGGTGAAATGAGGGACTTACTCTCAGGGGGACAATAATCATGAAATGCATGGAAATTTGGGGAATTTGACTGTGAAACTAATGTAACAGTCTACAAGTCTGTTAAGGGACAAATGTGTGGATAACGCTCTAATGTGGAGGGACAACTTACCCTTCCCCTATTCCCCACTGCCTCTAAGATGCCAGGGAGGAATATGATGAAGAAAGCAGTGTTCAACAAAGAGCAATAAAGGAAAGGATGGTTGTTTTCAAAGGTCTCAGGTTACTTAATTCAGCAAGGGTGTTTTTATGGTTCTACATTCTGCTGAAACCTGGAGTAAAGCTGAGACAACAAGACTGTTTGGAATTGAATTTCCCAATGCTGACTGTATTTATTAGCAATTGCGACATTATAAAGTTATAAATTATGTTATATCACAAGAAGCATCACTTTATACCTACTTTTTATTTTAATTTTCAATAAAGAATGTCTTGAAGGTGATTTTCAATGGCAACTATGTAGATATCAGAATAGCCGAAACTGGCCCAACAGGTTTTTCAACTGTCTCAGATAATTAGCCATAACTCCTGAACCAGACCCCCAAATTACACCAACTAAAAATCTCATGAAAGCTGGAACACTCCTAAAAAGGAACTCCAGTTGATATGAACTTAAATTTTGGGCCAAAAAAATTAATCTTTGATTGTATAGTTTTTTTTGGGACAGTCTGTATGTTGAATTAAGTGGTGGTATACCTGTTTTCAGCAACAATCGTTATTTTCGTGTTTGTTTCCTCTTCTATTTCGACTTTGTTTCTCTATCTTTTAACATTTCTTATGTTTCTTAAACAAGCAAATGTTGGAACTATTACTCGAAGCACTTTTGGTTAATAAAGGTCTGACTATACACGCCATTTGTTCGTACTAGAATTGTGTAACGTATACAGAATGCCCTTAAAGCTCTTTCGCATCGCGTCACATGTAAGTTATATAACCTAACTGACGAAATCCGTGTTTAGTCAGTCTTTCTCGGTGAAATTAAATCTGATCACGCCGCTGTGATTCGCCATATTATTATCACACATTTCAGACTTGGGTCTTACTATTCGTGTTCATGACGCTGTTATTTATTTAGATGTTTATCTATTTCGCTGGAGTGTGAAACAGAAGACTGATGGGGTATCATGCGACTCACGTGTCTCCTTCACTGTCTCTAGTGTACGAGGTACCACTGGGTGCCATCTCCTCAACGACTAATATCATTTTCCCCTCAGGGGAACGTTTCGCAATTGGGTGGGAAACTGGGTGCCATGCTGACGTGAATCTTTCCTCTTCAATATATTTATTTAAAAAGCAATATACTTCATTAAAGACAATCTTTCTCATATATGCATCACTTTCCTTTCCAGGTTCTAAGCTCTTATCTCAAAGTATCTACTCGGATTAGTTTACGGATCTTGAAAGTACACGTGATATAAAATTCCGTTCAAACCATCGTTATATCTGGATTTTTCGTTCTTGGTGTCCTAAATGTAATGAAAACGCAAATTTGTTTATATAATATAAAATACGAGTTACTTTTTACGAATTCCAATAAATTTTCTAGTTTCTATTAAAAACAGTAAAACCAAAAAAGAACAGAAAAAGCAAGAAAGCAACACTAACTAGCCCTTTCCTTTTGTCCAGCATTGCAACAAACCACACAAACAACAGTATCTAATTCGATTAACCTTAGGGTACAGCAGAGTCGTGCCGAGACGAGTTAAAACTAAAACGTGACATGGTAAGGATCGTATTTGACAGTACGGACAAAAGACAAAAAACCGATACTATTACTATGGAATTTAGGTTTTGACTCCAAAATAATTGCAACAAAAGGGTTGATAATTGCTTTTGGAAGTATTGACATAGGAAAATCTAAGACAATCTCTACAATGGAAAGAGGAGAAATAAGGACAAAGTTTGTACAGGGGTAACAAGTAAAAGTGTTCAAATCGTGTTAAAATATATACCATTTTTCACTTTTGATTTAAAAGCTTTAAAAAAAAGTATAGTTTCCCTATGTATGACTTAGTTTTTTGTACAATGGGTCGCTATCAGTTTAAGGTCATCCGAAGGTTAAATTTTATAATATGGTCCGATTTTGTTAAATTTGGTCTCAAATTGTTCACACCTTCTGACCCCTTTTTGTATGTTGACCCATGTATAAACCTTTCCTCTATTCCACTGCTTTCCGGTTGGTAGATTTTCTTGATTTTAGTATGTTTTTTTAAACGTCAAATACTACCAAATTATTTTGAAGTTGTGGCGCTTATTTTCATAATAGACCCAACTATTCCGCAAAGTTTGAATTAAAGTGAGCGAATTAAAGTAAATATGCATATACAAATGGGAAAAAATCGTATATCCTCCAGGTGCAATCAGTTACAAAGGGGTTTCATTTTCTCCCAGATTCACCCAGGAGTCCACACTCTAAATTGTTTTTACTCAACCTGAGTATTTTTTTACTCCTTATGGTAGTTAAAAAGTCACAGCTCTTTTGTTGAGAAGCAGTTTTACTCTGCCTTGTAGTAAACATTTTACTCAGTAAAAGAGTCAATATTTGACTCAACGTTTGTTGAGTAAAATTTTACTCCCCTTTACTCAACAGTTGAGCTGTGACATTTTTTACTCAACAGGGCGATAAAACTTTACTCAACCCACAAGGAGTAATATGTTGTACTGTATTTGAGTAGATTTCTTGCTCAACCGTTGGGTAACATATTTTGACTCAACTGATGTTGAGCACACTGTTTGCCCAACTGTTGAACAACATTAATTTTATTCAATTGACATTGAGTAATACTTTGGATGCAGGTATAAAGCAAAATGTTTATTCATCAGAAAGCTACAAGTTGCTCACCAGGTTGAGTAAAATGGCTTGTTCAGTATACTTGAAACTTCCAGATATTTTGATTTGATTTCTGTAATAGAACTACACTTTCAAACATCAAAAGAACACAGGCGCGGGCGGTTGGTATTTAAAAAATAACACAAAATCTATAGAAGGACATATTTTCATTACTTTTACCTTTTTCTTCGAAGGCCGTGGTGGTTCAAAAATCATGATATGTGGATGCACGCTGCACGTCGTGTACCGATGTACATGCACCAGTAAACTATAGGCCATAGATTTGTCAGATTAATTGTAAATATCATGCTGGCATAAATGCAACCTATAACTTTACTGAGCAATAGCGAATCCCCATTTGAATACACAGCGCTCACAGTGCAGTGATACAGGCATCAACGGTGAAAAGGTTGAAGAATTCATAGCTTGATATATCAGGTACCGTAGACATAGTCAGGTTACGCCGGAATCTCGCCAAGTTCACAATCATGACAAGTCCATTGCATCACTGCAATAATTATCATTATGTTCTGATTATAACTTGTTGATGTAAAGTATCAGAATGACCAGCATTTCCACGACACACCAGCTTGTCATCTGCCAGTGATCCCGGGGGAGGGGGGGGGGTACTCGTCCCAAAATTGGGTACAGGTGTACGTCCGCCGGGTAAAAAAATCGACCCATGTTTATAGTGACCAAATTGTACAAAAATATGACCCATTTATATAGTTGGTCCCAAAATTTCGACCCATTTCTATAGTTGGCTTTGAAATTTCGCACCATTTTCATAGTAATATTCGCAAAATCGGCCCATTTTCATAGTAACATTTCCGAAATTCAGAAAAATCAACCATTTTCATTGTGATTTTACCAAAAATCAGAAAAATTGACCCATTTTCATAGTAAATTGCGACCAAAAATTGGAAAATGGACCCATTTATATAGTAGCAATGACCTCAAAAAATGACCCATCAATATAGTAGCATGGTGGGAAAAATGACCCATTGTTATAGTAAAGGGTGAAAATGTGACCCATATCGGCGGCACATAATGTACCTACCCTTTTCCACTGAGTACCCCCCCCATTGATATGTCCGCGGCAATTCTTGGACTGCACGTGTCTGAGTTCGTCCACGTTGCCTGATCCCGTCACTGAGTTCTGATCCCGTCACTGCGTCAAACTACTTTGTCACGCAACGTTGAGTTAGATTTCAAAACTGCTTTACTCAACATGTGTTTCACAATTTTACTCGGGTGAGGAGTAAAATGTGTGTATTACGCCATGCTGATTAAATCTTGACTCAACCTTTTATTCAACACGCTTTACTCCCAGTACTGAGTAAAATATTTTAGAGTGCACGCTCGTTTAAAGACACTATCAGTGATCTCTAAATCAGAAAATCGAAAAAATCATACAAAACTCAGATTTTTTGCATGTCTGTAACAAGCATAGGTATGCTACCATACCTCCAAATTATAGGACCAAAAGCCAATCTAATAAGGATATAAAACTGGATATTTTTAGTCATTATGTCCGAACGGACACTAACTGCACCACTAATTCATGGAGATTCATATCTTTGAACACGCCGTTTCTTCCTGTTCTGGTAATTCGCCGTTCAAAAAGTAAGTTATGAGAATTCTACAGCTATTCTCCACTTGTAAGTCTATTCCTGTAAAAAAATTTCAAATACTTGGACTCTTTTGGATAAATCACTGATCGTGTCTTTAAAGAGACCCTGGCAACTTTTGAAAATAGTGCGCCCTACACGTTTTTCAAAATTGAAATTTTTTGCATGGTTTTGATTAGCCCTCACCTGAAACTTTAGACCAACAGCCCCTCATGGTGTAAACCAGAACGATATTTATAATAATCATAATAATGGAGTCGCCGGCGACATTTATTAGCAGACAACGGAACGCGTTCACACAAGAAAACACACTTCCAGCCTGTGACTATCCCTGGCATGACCCCTGTTTGACCGGTCTGTGACTTTGTGGTTTTAATATCAATGATACGAGTCTATGAATATTATTAAAGACAATTTGTTGAAGTTGGCCTACAAATTATCTGAATGCCTTTATTCGCTTATTAATGTCCCTATCTGTTCTTGCGTATGTAATTGTTACAATTATGTAAAATAAGTTCTTCCAATGCCCTAGATTGTCATTTGCGATCAAATTGAAGAAATTTCATATTTTGTGAAAATGTGCCAGTGCCGCTTTAAGTGAATACTTCTATCCAATGAACTCGCCACAAAGGTTCTTATACTAGCATACAATTCAGTACAACAATTCAATTCAACTCCCAATACCAAAAATATCAAGTTTGTATTCAGGTTCAAAAGGAAACACGACCCTTAGTTTCAAAAAACGCACACACATACATAAACACACGAATATAACACGTGAAAGCACTGCAAAACAACGCAACGGCACTTTTTTGGTTAACACACAATACCTTTACTCATTTATCAATACTGGAAGAGTAAATGGACCACTATTACATTACATTAGATTGTATTATAGGTTATCAACATCACCTAAATGAAGTCGAGTCAAAGAATGCATTCACTAATGATGTTCCACATTTTTATTGGACTTGTAATGACTTCACTTTTCCCCGATGCGTCGGCCGTTAACCTTTATTAATTGACCAGATAACAAATAAATAATGGCGCTATATGACAATTATTGGACCTCAGAAGATTATTTATCCGTATGCCATTGTCACGATTGGACTAGCGATGACAGCACTTATAATCTTTTCAGTTACGCTCGCACCATTAGAAAAATAACACGGTATATGGGTCCACGGGGAGTTAGCTTTCATGCCAACGACACGACGCTTTATCAAAATTCATAACAAGAAAAACAGGACTCTGGGGCATATTTTTCTTTCATGCAATTGTGGTTACAAGTCTTGAAAACAATCCACCTCTAATTGCCACTCAGAGATGTAATCATGGTTATTTAGGAAAGATTCTCTTACTTAATTTGGTAAGTAATACGGGGTGTTTTGAGGAGAATAAAATCAATATTATATAAAAACAAGTCAAGCGACAGGTGACTGTCCGCACGGACAATGTTTGTATATATGGAAAATACTACGCTTGGAGGAGAATATCGTGTTTGCCTGAGCAACCGTTCTATTTCGCAGGAGGCTATTTGCTTAGCTGTATAGATGCATAGGATTGGTTTATGTCTCTTTGCAATACATTCATCATATCTATTACTACTGTTTATGAAAATAGATATTTCTAGGGTAAAGCAACAACGAATATCCACAAATGAACTTCCTCATTGCTCAGCTTTACCGACCGAAAATGTCTAACCTGATTGTAGTGAAGGAACAAGGAAAATAAAATTGTTCTATACCCGAGTGTATTTACTGAGCTTGCGGCAGGTTAACAACCGGCAAAGTCGTGGAAATCATTTCCCCGCAGTTTGCATGTATTTATTGTAATTTACAACGCATTACTATATCACATACAATATAGTAACAAGCAGTCAGTTTGTCTTGTATTAGTTGCCCGAGCGAGGCTATCGACAAAACAAGCATCACTATCACGACTGTATTGCCGAAGCGAGTTGACGTCAAAAACACCGATGCATTTACACTGCTCCATTACATATTACTTATCCAAATAAAATTTTCAACATAGAAGTTTTGAAATAAAAATGACAAAAAATTACCATGACAGCTGATGCGTTTTGCTCATGCTTAAGCTGTACAGTTTGTCCTGAAAAAAAAAACCCACAGCTTTTCAGTTCAGTTGATCAAAGTAGCATAATTAATTCATTCCACCCGTGTCTGCATTTCATCCAAATGGATTTAACTATTCATTCGACCATGCACACGTCGTATACCTTCTGTTATGAGGTACAACCCTTTGTATAATTATGTCATGTGACCCCGGGCGAGGGCTACATATGGGTAGCTCAAATTATTACGACTCCCGAATTTCTATTTACTGAGAGTCTCCAAGTATGTAGGCGACTTGCCTGATTGGTTGATGTCTCAATGCTTTTGAACTTCTGCAAAATCGTAAAAAATCGGGGCCCCTTTTCATAGTAAAATTTCCGAAATTCGGAAAATCAATCCAACCATTTTCATTGGTTGATTTTACCCAAAAAATTCAGAATAAACAAATGACCCATCTTTCGATAGTTTAAAATTGCGACCCAAAAATTGGAAAATGGACCCATTATATAGTAGCAATGACCTCAAAAATGACCCCCCATCAATGATAGTAGCATGGTGGAAAAAAATGACCCATGTTATAGTAAAGGTGTTGACAAAGGTGCCATCCCATATTCGGCGCGGGAACATAACCTGTTAACCTTACCTTTCTACACCTCGAGTACCCCCACCCCCAGGGCCTATTGATATGTCCGCGGGAATTCTTGGGATGCACGTGTCTGAGTTCGTCCACGTTGCCTGATCCTCGTCACTGAGTTCTGATCCGTACTGCGGTCAAACGACTTTGTCACGCAACCAGCTTGAGTTAGATCTTCAAAACTGCTTTACTCAACATTGTGTTTCACACAATTTTTACTCGGGTGAGGAGGAGTAGTACCAACACCTGCGTGTGGCGGTGTTTATCTACGCCATGCTGATTAAATCTTGACTCAACTTTTTACTCCACACGCTTTACTCCCAGTACTGACTGTTAAAATATTTTTAAGAGTTGCATCGCTCGTGTAAAGCAAACTGGCACATTGACAAATCGTGCCCCCAGGGGGGGGGGGGGCCCCCCCTCCACGATTTTCAACAATTGAAATAATTTTGCATGGTTGTATAGCCCTCACCTGAAAAAGTTTAAGACCAGATCAGCGCCCTCATGGGTAAACACGACAACGCATTTCATACATCCAATTCATGTCGCCGGCCGACATTTATTAGCAGGACAACGGACAACGGCCGTTTAACACAGCGAGACAAAACACATTCGGAGCCTGATTCCCACTGGCCATGAAAACCACGTTTGCGCCCGGTCTGTGACCCTTTGTGGTTTTAATATCAATGAGTACGAGTCTAGAGTTTTTAAGGTAATGAGACATGTCGTGTTTGTGGAAAGTGGCGTCTCCCTTTTTGCTTTCTTTTCATATAAATATCATAATTAACATAACCAATTATATTAAAAAAAAAAATACCAAAAAAAATCACTAACAAAAAAAAAAAAATTATCTGGAATGCCATTTATTCTATTATAAGGTCCCTATCTGTTCGGCGTAGGTAGGTGTTACAATAGTAAAATAAAGTTTCTTCCAATTGCTAGATTTCGTCCACTTGCGATCAAATTGAAGAAAATTATTTCAGATTTTGTGAAAAGTGCAGTGCCGCGTTTAAGTGAAGACTTCTACTCCAATGAAACTCGCCCACAAGGTTTTATACTAGCATACAATACAGTTACAACAATTCTTCAATTCAACTCCCAATACCAAAATATCAAGTTTTGTATTCAGGTTCAAAAGGACCTAAGGAAAAACGACCACTTAGGTTCTCAAAACAAAGCACACACATCATATAAACACCGACCGAATATACTTCACACCCGTGAAAGCACACTGCCAAAACAACTCCGCAACGGACACTTTTTGTTAACACACAAATACTTTCCTCATTTATCAACGGAAGGAGTAAATGGACACTACTTACATTACATTTATTATAGGTTATCAACACTACCTCACTAAATGAAGTCGAGTCAAAGAATGCATTCACTAATTGAGTTCCACACATTTTTATGGACTTTATGACTTCCAACTTTTCCCCGATTGACGCTGCGGCCGCCTTAACCTTTATTAACCCTTGACAAGGCATAACCAAATAAATAATGGCGTGCCTAGACAAATTATTGCGACCTCAGAAGCTATCTGATTTTCCGTATGCCATTGTCACGATTGGACTAGCGATGATTTGACCGCACTTATAATCTTTTCAGTTACGCTCGCACACTTAGGCAAAATACACCGGTTATATGGGGTTCACTCCCGTGGAGTTAGGATTTCATGCAACGACACGACCGCTTTATCAAAATTCCTAACCAAGAAAAACAGGACTCTGGGGCTTCTTTTCTTTCCATGACCAAATTGTGGTTACAAGTCTTGAAAAAACCAATCACCTCTAATTGCACTCAGAGATTGTAAATCATGGTTATTTAGGAAAGATTCTCTTACTTAATTTGGTAAGTAATACGGGGTGTTTTGAGGGGCGAATATACAATCATATATTACTATACAAACCAAGTCAGCGATACAGGTGACCTGTCCGCCCGGCAATGGTTGTTTATTCTATGGAAAATTCTACGTTGGCGGAGAATATCGTGTTGCCTGAGCAAACCCGGTTTCATTCGCAGGGAGGGCCGATTTGCCTTAGAGTATAGATGATAGGTTGGTGTCATGTCTACTTTGCAATACATTCATAAAAATATCGATTACTACTGTTTATGAAAAATAGATATTCTATAGGCGTTAAGGGTAATAACACGCAAAAACCACAAGAAATATCCACAATCCATGAATTCCTCATTGCTCGGCCTTTACGACCCGAATAATGTCTAACCTGATGTCGTGAAGGAGATAAAAGAAAATAAAATTTGTTCTTACCCGAGTGTATTTCTGAGCTTGCGGCCAGTTGAAACAAACCACCGGACAAAGTCGTGGGAAATCTTTCCCCGCATGTTGCAGTATTTATGTAAATTTACATTACGCATTTACTATTATCACATACCCAACCCCTATAGTAACAAGCCCAGTCAGTTTGTCTTGTAATTAGTGCCCGAGCGAGGGACCGATCGAACAAAACAACGCATCCCACGACTAACGACGTATTGACGAAGCGACGTTGCCGTCAAAAAACATCCGATGCATTACATGCCCCTCCATTAATTATTGACTTATTCCAAATAAAATTGTCAAACAATAGAAGTTTAGTTTTGAAAATAATCAAATGACACAAACCAATTACCAGGACAAGCTGGGGCGTTTTGCTCATGCTTAAGCTGTACAGTGGTCCTAAAAAACACCACAGCTTTTCACGTTTCCAGTTGATTCAACCGTAGCATAATTAATTCATTCCACCCGTGTCTGCATTTCATCGATGAGTTTAACATTTTCATCCAAATCGGATTTATTTTAACACCCCTATTCCATCTCGGACCATGCCACATCCAGTCCCGTCCATTACTGATTTCGGAGGTTACCACCCCCCCCCTTGGATAATTATGTCATTGTGACCCCCACGGGCGAGGGGCATACATTCATGGGTAGCTCAACATTTATTACCGACTCCCGAATTAAGACCTACGGTAGTGTGCTCCACCACCCAAGTTTTTAAAAATAACAAACATAAAAAACACACCACAAAAATTCAGCCACAAAAAAATACTCACTTTTTTTCCTCCCTACAAACAGCCAAGCTACAAAAGACACAACACAGGCAGTTGATTATTGATTAACAGAAACAAAACTTCCCTTTGTTTGACGCGCGCGTTTTTTTTTGTTTAACGAGAATATGCACTAGTGGCAAATCATCAATAATCACGTAACCGCTCGCAATACACAAACAGAGCATGTATTTCCAACCTACCAAAAGTATATTGGACAAAATGTTCATGTGCAAACATATGAAATAAGGGGAAAAAACGGAAACGAAGAATTAGAAGTACTTTCAAATGGTCACTTTGAAGATTATTAGTGGCAAGTGCGAAACTCTAACAAGTGGTCTCCACAGACCTACAGCCTTTATTACTGAAATGGATAGTAGCAACTTCATACATAATTTCATAGTCCATCCTCAGTGAGGTGCCTTTTAGTGATTAATATGAAGATAATTCACTCTTGCAAAAGATCGGAAAATGACGTTTAGAGATTTCCTTTCGTTAACCACATCATCTTCCGAACCGATCATTCAGATCATATCCACAATTTGATGGTGACCATGCGGTTAAGCTTCCATTCGTGGGCCGAGCGGTTGATCGTTGCACATTAGTTGATTTTAATTTTGGATAGGTATCTTCGTTTGTCGGTTCGAGTCCGGCTGTAGCCCACGCTTTCAGCACATTAAAAATCGTACACGAAGTAGATCATTTTTTTAATTACGTTCACCTTGGCCATTGAAGTGTATGGAATGGAAGCTAGTCTAAATCCATCCTTCATAGTTCAACAACACATTTCCACAATCTTATAAGATACACGGAGTGTGTCCACCAAGTGTTTAAAAATAAAAACAAAAATAAGAAAAACAGAAAAAAAGCATTAGTAGATAGAAACATCTATGATACAAGCGACCACACCGTGGTATAGTATCAGAAACAAAAATTCCCTTGTTGACGCGTGTTTTGACGAGGGGGTTAAAAACCACTCTAGGTGGAGTATCGTTTAACGACCGCTAAAAACTACCGTTCATACAATAAGCTCAGCATGTATTTCAAACCCTCAGAAGTATATTTGGTATCATCATGAGCAAAGATATGGAATTTGACAACGGGAGGAAACGACGAGTAGAATGCTTTCAACACGGTCCATTGTTATAGCGATTTATAGTTTGGCAAAATGTGAAACTTAAAAACAAACGGTCCAACAGACCTACAGCCTTTATTACGAAATTAATATTGACACAAATGTAGTTACAGGTGTCTTTTTATTTCCTCATGAGTGACTTTACTGCCAACATTCAAAAAAAAAATTAATTGACTTTCATACAAAGAAAATGATGTTTAACGGAATTATTTTCACATCACTAATGGAACCCTCACAGAATAATAATAACAACAAATCGCGTCTTATGTAAGCTTCCTCCGCTTTGTAGCCAGCGGTCTAAGGGATCGCCGTCATTGATTTTACTTTTGGTTCGTCGGTTGTGGTCCGCCGTTGCGAGTCCGCCTGTGGCCCACAACTTTCGGCAATTAAAATTATGTGGTATTCAGTTCTGGTGATCATTCTCTTTATTGTAGATCTCGCTAACGGTCACCCTGGACCATTGAAACTTGATATCGGAAGTATATGTAAATGTTAGTATTCAGTTATTTTTCAGGGAGGGAACACCAAGGTTGTTTAGTTTCGATTTTTTACAATGATATTTCATACAATAGATAGTTGTCTTTGAAGTATTTCGTATAAAAAAAAAAAACTATATCTAAAAAGTACTACCTAGGACGGGAAAATAGACAACAATTACTTAAAATAATCCGGTTGTGATTTTCTCCAATTTGATAACCGAATTAATATTCACAGGGAACCAATTTTTCTGCCTGTGTCTGCTATTGTCTGGAGAAGCTGCTCATTTCTTTTTTAATCCAGAGACAAACTAGCCTTATAAATTTTATTCAAGGAAAACGGAGCAATTAAAACTGTAGTGCTCCTGGGACAACCAAATAGTGTAAGCGGCCGTACAATCCCCCACAAATCTGCAATGTTAATTCATTGTATTGTCAGATCCGTAACCTATATGGAAAATCTATCGATTCAATAATAGTTACACATCTAATTTCGTTGAAAAACTTCTCGGGAAGTTTCAAGGGAAGAATACAATTCGCCACGAATATTCTAAGCTACTTTTGATGGCCCAACTGGTCAGATAGGAAATTATTGATTTTTATTTGGGGGTTCAGTCGGTTCGAGTACGTTGAGCCTACCATTTTCGACCTTATTAATTAATGTGTATTATAGTAAGTCTAAGTTGGTGCTATCATTCTGTTTAGTTGAGATGATTTAATTTCATGATATAAAGCAGAATCAAGTACTGAAAGTAATGATTTTTTTTTATTGAGATTTTCATTTTAATATCATCGTAAATAACCCTTCGTGACAGTGACACAGGTCATATAGTTCACACATTGCATGCACAAAAGTAGGGGGTCATAGTAGACGGTATTCTGTTTACAAATATGTATATTAAAAATAATGTTCTCAACAAAAAATATGTCCTCTGGCCAGATCGGGTTGCGTTACACTCCCGTAAGATTTTTTTACGGGATTTCATATAAATGAATTCGAAACCATTTTAATGCCAAAAAAAGGTTAGATGGTATTGTGAAATTAATGCGTTGTCTTTCGGTTTTTGTATAATTTTACCTGTTCAGACATAATGTTCATATTTGCAGAGATGCCACTTTTCAACGGAAAAAACCATGAATTCAGGCCACTTTGCTGGCAAAAAATTTAGTTGTATGTTTCTTTTTTAGTTTAGTATTTTCAGGCTGGTTTGGGTGTTTTCCGGAGTCTTTTATGCGCTTTTCTCCAGTTTAAAGGATTCTGAGTGTGCACTTTATTTTATAAGCTTATAGTAGAAAAAACATACGGTTTCCTTAGAATTTCACCCTTGTCCTGTTGGTTTTAATAGTACTAAAATACGTATTTTTCCTAAATGCAAAGCCGTAGTAAAAATTAGTTTAACTCATTTTTTGTTAAAATGTAAAATACCAGGTATTATCACACCAAAAAAGGGACACAAATGACCAATATACATTCCGCATATTTTTATGCCCTTTTTAATTATATTTTTTTTTTGTGTTGAAAAGGCCTAAAATTGCCGAAACTTTTGAAAATCTGCATATCTCAGTAACTGAAGGAACTAATTAATGTCATGAAAAAACCACTAAAAAAGTTTTATTTCAAAATAATAATAAAAATTATATAAATCTCAACTTAATGCCAAAACTGCAAATTTTAAAACATTTAAAAAAAAAAGGAAAATTACCAAAAAAACGTTCAAGTAAAAAAAAACCAAGTTTCAAAAATGAGTACGAAGCCGTATATATTTTATATTTATATAAAGTTAATAAATGTAAGAGAGCACCAAGTATACTCAATGTGCGTCTGCCCCCATTGGCAAAACTTGGTCCCATTTCTTCTACAATGCAAAGAAAATAAGTTATCCCACATCAACCTCCAAACAAGGCCAAATTAATTAGTTTTCATGCTAGAGGGGCTTAATGCAATAATGCCGGTGTGAAAGCAGATATGTCCGGCGGGGAGCCTTAGTCCGGCCGGCTCCATAGACGATTAACGGAATAAAATAAAGCGTTGAAAACTATGTTGGTTGAAGAGTCAACTAAATCGATTGACATATTGTTCACCATTGTTCCGGGGGACTATGAGTACGCCGGACAATAATTACTTTCTCACCGCCGGTTCAAAACAAAACTCTTTATAAGTGAAGCCAACCAGGCGCGGCGGGACTTTCTATGGTCTTTAGTACCTTCTTCCTGTAGGGTATCTCACAGAAGACTGGTACCATTACTCAGAAAAATACGTGAGTTAGACTCTATCACAGCTTCTAAACCAAACATACCTTCTATAGAAAACAGTCGACTGCAGAATCAGTCGAAAACACATTTTCATTGGGAGACAATTGATGTTTTTACAAAGAGATCGGCTTTATTCCCGGATTGAATACATTCTCCAACACAAGATATCAAACAGAAAAAAAACCGCAACTAAGAAATTCAATTTGAAAAGCATTCAAGTCAGAGCAATACGCCCTCTTTACACAAGAATTAGGAATACTAATTCCAACTCAAACTGCCATATAACATTAAGAACAAATGCAGTTGGATTATTTAAATCAACCATTTGGTGTCGAATGAGTCTGGTTCCTTTATGAAATGTCACAAACGTTCTCAACAAAGAAATTAGGATGAGAAGAGAGAAGAAAATGGACCAGTTGCCAAGGGGCAGACCGCACTTGAGTATACCTGGTGCTCTCTTAACATTTATTAAAATTTAACCAAAAAACAAAAACTTTTTAAAACTTGGTTGTTTTTTTACGTTGAACGTTTTTTTTTGGTAGATATCATTTACTGAGAGTCTCCCCCCCCCAAAGTATGTAGGCGACTTGCCCTGATTGGTTGATGTCTCAATGCCTTTTTGAACTCTGCAAAAATCGTAATATAAATCCTCTTAGGGTACTCGTTGCATTGGTACTGAAAGTATTGTGTGAGTGATAAAATGCCATCAACATTGAATGATTCGTTAAGAACATGAAGGGAAAATGTATTTATTTGTAGTACAATGATGAGAACAAGCTTTGTTATTAAAAGTATTTTTGGTTGAGTTGGCATATGTTCCCTATGGGTTTAAGCAGCCAATTTCATCCAAATCTGTATTTGATCGAATGCTCCATGATGTGGATAATCGGAAAGTATATTCAAGAATGAGCTGCGGCAAATTCCGAATTGTCTCTCCGAGTTGCTCAGCTAAGAATTTCTTTCAGTGCCAGGTGACAAAAATCATCCCCAAGTACCCCACGCCCCGCCCACAGATATAGTTTGCAATGTTACTCAATTGTTCCCGCCCCTTTCCCGGGATAACCAGGAGAGTCATACGTGCAACCTCCCGAACGGTCTCTTAATTCGGGCATGGACGTATTAGCACTTCCTTTCGCAGGACGAAATGTTTCGTGATTCGTTTTTCAAAATTCAACAAACTTCCAACAAAGTGCGCAGAGACTGGAATTCTACTTCTTAATTTGATAATACCCTTTATATCCCAATGTTGTTCCAGCAAGTTTCTCCACTCGGTTCGAACTTGTGTACACGGTAGTCACTATATACGTTCGTCTAGTTTTAGGTGGTGGATTCTATAAAAGAAAAGAAATAACTGAGTGATGAAGGAACGGACGTTCCTATCCCACTATACAAAGGGATGATAAGGATTAATTTGCAAGTATAGCTTTACAAAGACTTCCGGCGGAGTTATAGGCGACCACTAGATGATTGCATATAACTAGCGACCGTTCTTCTTGACACATACCTTTATATACGTTCGCCAGTTAAAATTGTGCATACAAGATAACGCAATTAAATCAATTGAAAATAACTGCCGTCAGTAGATTACGTACTCGATCTAGGCCGCGTTGACAGGTCAGTAGCTTCTCTCTTAAAGATTCCGGGGGGTATCCGTACATTACCACATTCTGGTTCGTGTACGGTTAAGTATTTTTTTTTTAAAGGTGCCTCTTATTTTTTTTAATCGGTTCGCGTATTAGAGCGCCAGTATATTACTTTTACTCGGGCCTTTTTGGGTCGATTTTTGTTCGCGGATCTCCGTTAATGTCGTTCAATTTCGGCCGGTGAAAAGAGTGCAAAGTACTGTTCATTGTCTGGTGTTTGACCCCGTAGAAAAGGTTGGTTGTATTCTTTAGCGTAAAGTTTTTTTAGGTAAAAAAACCGTTGTGTTTTTTGTTAAAATTTGTTTTTAATTTTTAAATGGGAAAGTTTGGGTTTGTTTACTGGATTTTTTTGAAGTATGTACGAGATCAGTCATCACTGCTTTAAAGAGTATCTGAAAATGCGCTTTCTAGAGAGAGCCGGATTTTGTTTAAAATCGCGTATATGTTGTAGGGAAAATAAATATTGCTGCTCAAAAAAGGGAAAATCAGTGGACGGGTAATTAATTCCTCCATCAGGCGATTTGTACGCTAGGGTTAGTTGGGTAAGTACACGGCGTGGTTAATAGCGAGTAGTTCCGAGGTTACTCAATGGATACTCAGGCTATGACGTGTCAAGCTAAATAGGGGGGGGGTTAAATGAAGAGCTTGTGGACGAAATTAACAATGATATCATTGTTGCCGCGCCCGTCCCGTAACACTAGCGGAAACGTCCACAGCTAATTAGCACCTGAAATGTTAAACTTACATAATGGCTCTGGGGGGTCTGTCTCTCGTCCATTGCTTTATTAATATAGGATCTGTTGGTATGGGTTTTCGAATTCCACTTTGGGCTTGATTTTTTTTGTAGGGGGGTGGGGTGTTTTATTTTTGGGGGGTTGTTTAATTGTATTTTTAAATTTATTGTTTGGGTGCCAACAGCGATTTTTTTTCGCATTATGGACCATCTACAAACATTCATACAGATAGGCCTATAGCATTAAACCAAAGAAATTTAACACAAATAAAAATGATAAAAATAACAAATGGAATGAAATATAAGAAAAGATCAGTCAAAGTAAATTTTAAAAATATAAAAAAATAAAGAAAACGAAAAAATAGTAAAAAACGGATGAGAGAAACTAATGACAAATGATTTAAAAATTAAACCAAATCACATTCAGTTGTACATCGTCTTAGATATTCATTTAAACTAAAATCGTTAAAATAAAAAAAGAAAAAATAATAACATAACTTACAGATATTTTATATCGCTCCTTCCCAAAAAAAGGAATAGAAAGAGAACAAAATGGATATTATAAATGGAACCAAATATATAAATTTTTTAAAAAAATCAGTACAAAATAAAAAATAACAAGAAGAAAACGACAAAATAATTACAAATAACATCCAAATGGTACGAAATTTTAAAGCAACGGGAGGAAATAAACAATTTTAACAATGAATACAAATCAAAGCCAGGTTACACAAAAATATTAATAATATCAAATCATATAAAACTGGATTCATAACTAAAAACAAAATAAAACACTATGAATTAAAATAATACATTATAAATTAAAAATCAAAATAAACAAAAGAAGATATAAATATATATAAAATAACAACAACGAAAGTAATTGTTCGCGAATTGAAATTCATTACAGTAAAACCCAGGCTGTCATTTCCAAGCAATTGTCAAGGGAAAACTTTACAGTCAATTTATGGACCTCCATTCACACTTACAAACCCTTGCATGTTGTATATATTCAGAATAGTATAGCCCTGAAGACAGAAAATACAACATTACGACCCAGAAAACTTTTTTTATTGAGCTGATTTTTTTCCACCAGACATGCGAAACTCATTATAACAACATATCCAAAATCCCCATGAATTCCACTCTGCACTGTTAAAAATTTCCGTGAAATTAAGAAAACAGATTTTCCGGTAAATTTCTGTTTTGAAAACAATATCTAAAAATTAAAAACAAAAAACATAAAAAAATGTTATTTAGGGAAATATTTCAAAAATTTTCTGCAGCATATTTCCCGGACTTTTTTTTGGTTCAGTATTTTAAAATTTTTAATTACGCGAAAAATTTCTTTAAAATACACATTTTCCGTAATTTAGACAAATTTCTGTAAAAGGTACTGTCAAAGGTTTCCGTTAATTGACAGAAATTTCTTTAAATTTACCCTAAAATGTCTGGAAAACTGCTGCCAGAAATTTCCGTAAATTTACGGAAACATTTTTTTAACAGTGTGGAAAAACTACATTCCAAGGATGGCCGCCAATAAAAATAGCTGACCATTGCATATTAATCAAATTGAGCTATTATATTGGTTCTCAAGTTAGAAGAGATGGTTTTGGATGATTTGTTCTTCTATCTAAATTATCCATGTTTCCTTGATGCTTGTGAAATTCAAAAATGGCTGCCAATACATACAATTTGCTTTATCTCAACTTCAGGGAACAAGCAAAGAGGATTAAAGAAAACAAACAAATAATAAAATATAATCAAATACATATATATAAGCGAATAAATTAAAAATGTCAAGAAATAATTATATAAATGAATAATATAAATATAAATAAGTGAAATAAGATAAGTAATAAGATATTAAAAATACAAATAAAGAGAATTTTGTTGTAAAAGGGGACGGGTACAAAAAACGGAACCTGAATTATGTAAAATATGGATAGCCTCTTGAGGTGTTTTCACACCAAATGTTATTTATTTCTCCAAATTTATGGGATTCATCTTTTATTATATGTTCTTTCACACCAGTTTCCATTTTTGGGTACTTGGTTTGTAAAAATAGGAAATCTATTGGCCTATTTCTATGCCCATCTCTGGCCAGCCCACGTCCTTGTGTAGGCCATAATTAATCATGCTTAAGTGAAAAGTATACGAAAACTGCATTATAACTAAAATTTTAATGACAGTCATTCGGATGAGTATTATGTTTGCGCGGCCGTACTGGTTCTCATTTGTGCGCTTTAGGAACTTCGGCATTTGATGTAAGTTACAAATAACATCAAAACCCAAGTTCTTTCTTTCGAATAGACAAAGATGCAACTACAATACTTAACCGCACTCTTTGGGTAATTTTTGAAAACAAAATCCCTTTTTCGAGGGATTATGCCTTTAAACAACCCTCCTATATATGGCGTCAGTTTGACTACGAGCTTCCCTGCAGGATACTGCAAAGGAAATTATATGTCAGTGAAGAAGATAATTATATGTCATAGCAAGCAAAATTGGCAGCCTTTCGTGGCCATTTGGATTTTCGACTTAACGGAACCAAACATCAATGAATTTCGATTTAAACAAAAACTGAATTCTTCTTTGAACCTCAAAACAAGTTAAAAATATGAGGGGTGATCTGCTAATTTAATAAAATGGCGGCCATTTTGGGATTTTGGCGGTGATGGAAGTCATCAGTGATTTAGATTTGTACCTGAATGGATTCTTTAACCCAAAAAATTATTCAAAAACACTAAATTCTCAACATCTTACTTTAAAGCGGAGATTATAGCTAATATGGCGGCCTTCTTGGATAAAAAAAATTTTCCCCAAGCGGGGATGAATGGGGATTTTGGATATAGGTTGTTGTAAGATGCATTCGGCTTATGTGGTGCAAAAATCAGCTTTCAATAACTAATTTGTCCGGGTCAAAAACACCAGGGACCACACTAAGACCAAACTAGGGGGCCACCACCAACAGCGACAACAGCCCTTTACCAGCCACAGTTTTTTTCAAGTGTCATCTGCATCTAGAACACCTCCATACCAGCTTTTATGGATTCAGATCAGTCACTGGGAGATTTCCGGTATCGCTTTTTTGGAAAAGCCACCCCACTCCGCTAGCTGCCCACACGGACCTTCTTTTTACTTGCAAACGGTCTTTTGTTCTGCACACTTAGTTGACTTTGTCCTGTGGACCCAAGCACATTTTTACAGAACAATTACTCTTACTACTGAGTGATGTAATGAGTGAAGATAGATATATAAATAGTTGCGTCCCAACTTATTCCAGGGTAACTTAGTCAAACATAAAAAAACTTGCAAAGTCGCCCTGAACATGCAGGGCCACGAATTACAATTCATCTTTGGAAATTCAATTCAAACAATTCTAAAAAATTGCAGGAAAAACGTCTGCTTTCAATTCAACATACAAATTCCAGTCAATCTCAGTTATCAACAAGTGACTCAGAGCGACCGATAAGTTCTGAACAGAAGCATCAACAACCACCGCCAACATGAAACCACTGGCAACGCACATTTACCACAGCCTCCCCCCAAACAGTCCCCAACTAGCCAGCAAAAAACCTGAAAACTAGAAAAGCCGAGAACGCGAAATTCTAGTGTGATGTATGTGAGAATTGTGTCTCATTGTGTCAAAGTTACTCTATTAAGCCCTGTGTTGTGTATTTGTGATCAGTCGCATTAGGAGAAATTGGTTTTTGTACTTTGCATCCAAAAATTAATAGGCCAATAGCAATGGAGTTCTCTAAATCTGCCAACATATTATGCAACATCGAGACACCAACAGCATAGTGTAGAGGCGAGGAATGCCATAAAGAAATATTTCAAACTTTATTAGCACTTTCTAAAACACTTAATTCGTTTTAACTTGCATATCAGTGGGTTTGCATCAAGGTTTGCCGCAGGGAGAAAGTGTATCGATTAATATATCGACAGTTTGCAGCAGCCAAGCATTTGTACTGCTGTGGGAAAGTATGAAACGGACCTTAAGTTTTTCATCTCGACTGCAGCTTGCCAAGTGGCAGAACCAATGACCCTTACGATATCACCTGCATGATTATTAAAACAAAATACATTACCAAGAGGGACAGTGATCCTCTGGGATTTATATAGAAGAGTCGACATTACATTAAATAGCCTGATTTTCTAATTCCACACGTGGCTTATGGGATGATATGTTAGTTTGATTAAGAAACCTCTAAAGAAAAGATTCTACACGAGGTATTGACTTCAGTGTTCCTAATAAGAAGGTTTAGTTGTGTCGAACACGTTCTTCAAACAGGAGGTAAGCCCAGCGGATGCTTTATCATTGTCACATTTGTGAAAATAATGCACAAAAACTTCCGTTAATTTTCCTCTAAAAAAAATTCCCATTAAACCATATTTTCAAATGGTTGATAATCAAAGCTGGGCAAGAACGAGTTCTACCTTGGTGAAACCCATAATTGGGCTGGAGCGTGTCTGTATTGAGATTTGATTAACTGGGCACAATCTGCGCAGGCATCTTTCAAAATGAAAGAGAATGCCTTCGAATAATTAACGCCGTCAGGTAATGGTGTGAATTTTGTTGCACGGATTAATGAAGACTAAAAGGTCAGAAAATAACCGTTGTGTTTTTTTTGGGGCCGGACCCATTATCCCAGGTCAGTGCATGCTGTGGTTCAATGATGGTATGCTTCTACAGCGAAAGACTTAAAGTTTAACTTTTTTAATTTTTTAGAATTTTACAAAGAGCTAAAAAGCATTTGTATTTTCCTCAGGTGAAATGGAAATGAAAACCTATCGTTTGGGTAAATCCTGGTGAAAGCATTATTCCAGGTATGGGATTCTTGAGAAGGAGAAGGACACAAATTCTGGCAGCAATAGGGAATATATTAAAAGGTGTCAAAAAGCATTCCCACAAAGCTGTGTAGTGTCCGCAGATGTCTACTTTAGGACACAAACGTATTTATTAACCCACATTCGCACTACATGTGATTGGATAGGAGGATAACTGTATCATTTTATTGACCCAATCAGCAGGAAGGTGATGAGGCTGAAGACGATTAAGCGGAAATATTTCAGGAAAGGTGATTTTTACTCAGATGAATATATATCCCCCTTAATATAAACTAACCCAACAAAAATGATTTTTTTATAGGAACAAGTTGTTCCAAAATAAGCATTTTACTGCTCAAAGTACCTAGATCAGTTGTTTTTTCTAGCAATAAACAAACGTGGTACCAAATAGTGTATAGTCAGCCAATATACTATAATAAAAATTTCCAAGTTACTTTATTCAAATTTATTATTGGACATACCTGTTGTACAATATTCTTATTACACTAGCTATTTATTTCCATAGGGTTCCCAGAAAAAGGCCACATTCTAGTATTAATAATACATGTGAAGTCGTAAGCTATCTTTCTTTAAAATATGGAAGAACTTGTGGGATTCCATAACAAATCAGACTTTTCACCCTTCAAATTTCCTTCAACAATCTAAATAATCGAGGACTATCTTGAAGTTGGTATACTGTTAAACTATTTTTTACTATCTAGATCTGTAGGCAACAACAACAACACTCATTATGGAGTCCACCTTCAACCTCAAAGAATTTTCTCTCTATAAAACGACATTATTTGATACACCACGCTCAAAATGTCCAGTTACTGGGTGGTATTGATGGTGAGGTTTCCCTTCCTTCATCCGGAAACCAACTACTTCATGTGGAAGAGTTTGGGGTCAAGATTCTTTGAAACTACAGTAATAATCGATCTAAAGGTCAAGTATATAAGAAACAGGGTAATAAAAGGCCAAGTGGAATGCGAGTGATACCTAACTCCTGAAATAGCAAATCGCCTTTGTGAACATTGTACTCGGCGATTGTGTCTGTGCTGAAGAGCGCCCGGAAACTATTAATCAAGATACGGAAAAAAAGTTGGAGTGTGTATAGTTAGAGCCGAAGCTAGATCTGTCTTCATATTCCGGCAATGTAATACTCGTGTATTTCCTCCTCTATCCTCATCACTTACCACATCATCTACTTACTTTTATGCTCGCTTGAAACGAGAGGAAAAATATTGTGAACCGCCTAACTTTTGTAATATCTCGTTGATTACTGGATAATATTGTTGGTTTGCGGTATTTGGATCTGGTAGCTGTAGATGAACAGAGTATGACAAGAATCTGTCGTTGTTTGATGGTAAACATACGAGTTAAATGAACTTGCACGATGGTAACACACGATAAGAACAAAATCCATAAAACTTTTTTTTGTAATATCATGAAATGTTCAATCCATTTTTATACGCGGTATCTCTTGGATTTCAGTTTGCTGACATCAGGCTTCCCGACAATGCATCCACAATTCACGTTCTGGTGTCATTAGTCTGAATTGCGCATTCATTAAAGTTAATGTTCCCTGATTCCCTGCTCGAAGTCATACAATCAAATATCAGATGACACGTCTTTTTTCCTTTCCACTTCTTCAAAAGGAAGAAATGTAATATTGTATAGATCTTGGTTATAGTCAAAGCAAGATCATAACAACTTTTGAATGATTCATTAGAAGACCTTAAGATAAACCTCCTTCAAATTCTTGTCTAGACATGCCTCTAACTGTATTTGCATTTTTGCCGTTGAGAATTCGTTTGTCATATGCAATATATTATAGAATGGTGCAATATGGAATTACTTGTCATTTCAATTACCAACCAACCTCTGTATTAATATTACTACATCTTTCCCATCGATTAGGACATACTGACATATAAAGGCATTTCTTGAGAGCCCCCTTCTTGATAATGCCAAATTCAACCAATGCTACTCCTCATATTTTAAATAATCGTTTTAAACCATGTGATTCCAAGAAATATTATGTAATTTCAAAAGTGCAAATATCAAACCATGGTATAAATATGGTGAGTTCCCTCTGAAAGACTTATGGGACTACCCCTGTTGGATCCTTCGCTTCAGCGAAATCCGGATTTCAATTCAAAACACTAAATATTTTTCACACCAATTAATTGTAGTATTAGCGAAAAAGATGAACTGTAGTTGCGGAATAGCTAACGTTACGAATTCGCACCATCAGTAATCTGATCAACCAAAATTACTCGCGTCGTCTATGGATGAGCTTAGTTGAGCTTACCTGAAAGTGAAAGTGTCGATCGGCCCCGTAAGCCACGTACAAGCCAATCAATGAATGATCGCCAACGGTTGATAAACAAACGTATAATGTACGTTTGGTCGTTGCGAATATATTATGCAAAGGTTTCATGTAATTTAAATCATAATCCTGGTGTGAAAGGAGATAGTCCTCCGGATTCACAGTCCTCCTACAACGGTGAAGAATAGGGGACTCGATTCAGTTGCCTCTTCACGCAAAATTTTTCCACGCTTTGTTCCGTTGTCGTCTGAGGAGCTCAGACTATGGGTCCTGCCCACAGAAGGAACCGTTTTAGACAAAACAATTCCTACACGGTCATCGATTTTTTGGGGGGAAAGCGAATTGTCTGTGTTTTGAAATGGCAGCAGTGCGTGACCTGATGTTGTGTAATCCATGCACAGCGGGACTTTGGGAAGACTTTGCTGGCTGCGGTGTGGTTCCCTGGCCGGACCATACCTCCTTTTACAACCGGTTTTTCAATACTCGATTCAAAGGAAACAGTGAAATCATTTCTTTTCGGTCGGCCAGAATTCTTAATAATATATGCGCAAAGTCCTTAGAGGGAAAAACACAACGATAACTGAAAAAAGGAGTTTGCGTTATTTTCTTGTTAGATTAGGGGCAATTTCCCCTTAAACAAGGCAGGGGTCCTCTCCGTTATGAATTACATCATAGACTGATATACGCTCCCACACTCTATTAAACCCGTTTTCCTCTTTCAAATTGTTTTGAGACCTTAAACTCAGAACTTTAAAACGAAAGGGTAAGGGTAACACTACGGAACGGCATCCTAATTTCCACCTCGGCGTGTTCCTTGATTCGTCACCTAATCGATGAAAGCTTCATGTGGATTGCTCTCTCGACATTGCTATAATGTAATACACTCCAAAAACATTTGCCAGTCTGCTCGTAATTGGGAATAATTATTAGTTTCAATTCAATGTTTTTATAATACTCAAAATAGGTTAAAAATAAACCTTAAATTGTCACAATACCCTTACTTATTTCTTAGAAATGTCAACAATACAAACTATACGACCGGTAAATGGTGCAACAAAAATGTAAAATATTACTCCTTTTACACTTTTGCTATAACCATAATACTAAAATAACTCCATACTATAACTTATTTTAATTTTTTGAAGTTGTAATTCGTAATCTTTTAAGTAAACCAGACCAATCAGTTAAGTTAATATTGTGCTCGTAATTTCGAATCCGTTTACGGACAGAAAATACACAATTACAGGTGATCAAAAGATTACACTCAATTTCAGAAAAATTAAAATATTTAAAAAATTAGAAAGGCTTTTTATACACTGAAAACATCTCTGATTCTATACAATGTCATTGGTAAAATCGAACGTTTAACCTTTTCGCATCGATTGCGGAATGGTAATTAACGCCAAGCCAGAGCCGCCAAAAACCATATTTACCACGGTTGTACCATGCTTCATCGTCCACACACAAAGTCACTGGGTTACTGTTATCTATGCTTATAACTTTTGTGTTTTTGTTCCAAAGTAACCTTACCTATCCGTACCCCTTGCTGTTTTGTTGATAATATTTCTTAACATAAACCAATCTACCATTAGGCGTAACAGGGCAGGGGGAAAGTGGTTCATTGCCCGCCCTCATGGGTCGACCAGGAAATAGCAAATGCTATCAGTAAAGCAGGAAAGTGGAAAATACAAGCAGAAAGGGAATAGAGAAAATAGAGGGAGGGAGAAAGACAAGGATTAAGATGCAAATGGAAAGCAGATGTGACTTGATGGTGTAATGTTCAAATACGGATTCCCCAAAGTGGCCCCCACCCCATCAGGTTATGAAGGCTTCGGTTGGAAATGTGGGTCAACCGGCTGTATTGCACAGGATGCCACCTAATTTGCATTCAGTTCCGCGAAAGGATATGTGGAACAATTTCGAATAATTATTGAAGAAAATGCTTGCAAAATTTGGGTGTAAGCCATTCCATAATTTGTGATTGATTTTCAGAATAATGAAATAGTTTGACATTTTTCTTGGTGAAGGTTTACACAAGGGTATCAAAGCAAACAAAGAATGTCGTGATGTACTTGTGTAGCCGATATCCAGTCTCTTTAGCCAAATTTCAAAACAGTGATTCCGTGGACAGAGTGAAAAAGGGTACCTATCTTTAAGTTAGCATAAATTCGCACGTAAAGTTCAAATTAAAATTCAAAAGTTATCTAGTAGTGAAATAATCTAGTTTATATGTGATAGTCGGGATCTTTGGTAGATTTTTCACTGCTGGTAGAAAAATTCAAACAAAACGAGTGTAAATCTTTTGACTCACCCGTACGACCTAGATTAGATCGATAAATTATTCCATTTGCTGTTGCATAAGTATTTGTTTTTCACAGGGTAAGATTTGGCACATTCCGGGGTACTACTAGGCCATCAGAGGATCAACATTTTTAGTTAAGTCGGGGGAGAGGCTGTGGATCAAGAAAGTCATTTAACTACCGCGTGGTCTAAAAAAAAAAGTACATTCCTGGATAAGCTGTGATATCATGTCGACTAATATGTTTCATGAATGGTTGTCACATTTGATTAGAGTACTCTTCTTGCATATTTTGATACCAAATGTATGGGTGTAGGGGCATGGATGACCGCACACACGGAGTAAGAAAAATGGAAAACGAATTGGGACTTGCGCCAACCTTTTTTGCCATGGGCTCTTTGATGCATACATTGACCCATTTATGGGCCCCTGTGTATACAACGAAATCAATGTTCGAATCATGGTGATGTTGTCATCTCCTTTTTGTACTACCTATGGCTTAATTGGTGCACCCCATCACAATTGGACATCGTTTCAGTAATTGTCCCCTGTGCAGTCATCCATGGTGTCACCATTAACCCCATAAAATTTAGATATCTTTTAACAAAGAGCGCAGGAGGATTGTATTCTAGTCATATGTTATAACCATTCATGGAAAAATATTACTTTATCAAAGGAAGTGTATAATTTTTTTTTAAAAATCAAGTTGTTAGAATAGAAATAAATGTGTTTTACACTGAATACAATATTTTTCAAGTACTTTCTAACTGTGAGTAAATAATTTCCCATAGAGGTTTTGACATTTTCCACAGGCTTTCTTGGCCCGAAACTCTTAAGCGTTTCTCAATCATCAGCGCCAAGAAATCAACATGTCGTATCAGTGCGTGTTCAATTATCTTTTCATATTTTAGACATCCCTTCAAATTAATGCATAATGGAGATGGATTTATGAACGTTGAGGTTGAACGGAAACAATTCAAGTAATCTCGAAAATTTGCTATTTCTGATATGACTAAAACATTTTATGTGATATGCATTTATATATAGTTATAAAGCTTGGTGTGCTACAAGGGCGTGTTTAGTCGCTTGATTTTGTGATCATGGTCTCTGCTTTTTCGAAGTTAGATTGTTGAGGTAAGTAAGTGAAAAACACTTAAATACGGAATAAACCCCAAACCCGCCCTAACTTGGCGACCAAATTCTTCTTGTACTGAAATACTTATTTTCCCAACGACAACACACTGCCTGTGATCACACACGGTGATTGAAAAAGCAAAAAGACTATGCTAAAATACACAACAGCTGAAAATGCTGGTCATATGACCGGAACCCTTAAAACACTAGTATTGTAAAGGTCAATGAGCCTGCTTCTGTATTTTCTATTCAAAATAACTGCCTTTCTATTAATACATGTTCAGTAACTGTCAATTTAGTTGTTACGGCTCCTATGAAGGTATCAATTTTCCATGTGTAATAATCATTTGAACCATCGTTAAAACAGATGAGTTATAATCCCAGATACTTTTATCATCTTTTATCAGGTCGATTGCCGCTGTATAAACAATAGCTACGTACTACTGACATACATGATACGCACAATTGGCATATTCCATACAAGTCAAAGCTATCGTAAGTATACAAATGGCTGCATTTCATGATAATACACTGCAGAACATTAGGGTTTACAAATAATACCATCGGTAAAATCCATGGAAATGAGTCTGAGTTAAAACCAATTAGTGTTTAGAATGTTCACTTCTTTTCGGTGTTATTTGGGAACCCTCCACTGGTGTTCATGGTGATAGAATAATACCAATACGTGTTTAAAATGGCACGAAAGCGTATTAAGTGGGTGTCAATCATACCCAAAGTGTGAATCGCCGTGCGAGTGTAATAAACTCGTTACTGACATTTTGTGTAAAATTGCCTTTTTGTTTGATTTTGTAAATACAGGTAAAAACACACATGCAATTCAAGCTATGGTGCCCGCCTTAAGTCAAAGTAAAACAACTTAGGGTTGGCTTCCAAACTCACCCGCCGGTTGACTGGTGGCTCTTGGTGGTTGAACCGTGTGTCATTGTTTAGAGCAAAAGAAATTGGCTCCAGCCGAAAAGAACCGGGCGGAACCGGCCACCAACCGGTGGTTGAGTTTTGAAGCTCCCCTTATGAAATAGAAGAAGAGTAATTTATATGATAGGGGAAACAAACAATTTTAACACAAAACGGGTTTTCGTAGAAAATAGTCCAGTGGTAGACCAATATGACCTTGTGTTTGACCTTGCACAGGAGTCTGCACAAAATATTTTGAGTGTTGAGTGTTTCTAGGCAATATTGACCTGCTGAATCCCATTGATCAAATATTGATCAATGTTGATCAAATATCACTCAGTCTTGAGCATTTTGAAATATGGAAGGGGTTATTTAACAGGGGTAAAGTTTGTAAATCTTTCACACGGGGTTAAAGGGTGTATAGACATGTTCACCTGGTCACATGGATTAAAAAGCGGTATAGGTTGCTATATTTAGACGATTATTTACGTTATCGTGGGGTAATAGTTTTAGAATGCACAGATTCTTTTGAAAATGAACTCAAATTCTTCATGCTGTTGCATATAAGAAAGGTCAAATAATGTTACGTGATTTGGTTCGCATTTGGGCTAAAATCCCCACAGGGTCTATAGGGGATCAGCACGCTAGCCTCTGCTAAATAACTTTGGACTGGTTAACCTAAAGTAAATGTATATTTCCTGTTGTAACATTCCCAATATAACAATTTGAAACCAATTTGAAACAAATCGACCATTATAAATATTTAGCCAATGATAATCTTGAAGAGTTTTGGGCCTGTCGTAGGAACACAAATAGCTTGTAGCTATACTTTTTTTAAATCTTTAGGAGCAGATAAACATGTCTATACATCTTTCAATCCCATAATTATGAAGTATTTACAAATTTTACCCCTGTTAATTTACCCCGCTTCGCTATCTGAAAATGCTCAAGATTACCAAGCAGCATTTCATGATCAATATTTGGAATCAGCAGCTCAATGTTGGCTATAGTAGATTTTAAATTAGGTGAGACTTCTTGCATATTGCCATGGTGGTGGTGTTGATGTGCAGGTTCAATCCTCAGCCATGTGGTGACTATGCCTTTGCTGCCATTACAAAAACATACGGGAAGTCAAGGAACTCCTAATCCGCTTGGGAAGGTTGGATGGCCAAATTAAAAACGTAGTTGCGTTATGTGTGTGTTGACATAATTAAGAATGCATTATTTCTCCTATACATTTTGCTGTGTCAAAGTTAATTTTTGTTCAAATAACAACGATTTAACTAAATCTTTTTGATAATTCATCCTGATGTATAAAAAACCATGCGTTGATTTTTTTTAAAGTAGGACTTGGATCAACACAATCTTCAAAGAGGCATAGCTATATTAAAGTACATTGATATGAGTACCATAAACTTTTTTACCTAAAACATCATTCAATTCGAAATCTATTACAGAAACCATCAGAACATCTTGTGCAGATTCTTGTGCAAGGTCACATGGGCCTACCGCAGGACTTAAATGACAAATATGTATGATACGGCTTTGCTGCACTCACATGACGAAAAAGCTTTCTCGTGTTCTATATTGGACCAATTGTTTGAACAAACGTAATCTGATAATTACCGTATGCAAGTTTTTAAAACTACCTTAATTTATACTTTCACATAAGATTCAACGACGCGGTCTGGTTCCAGTTTTTTACCCCATTTTCCCGCGTCAATATTTATCTTTCTTTTACTATACACGTTATCGCATTTTCACCTTACACATAATTATTAACCTTGGAGATTGCGTTTCCCCAATAATAATAATAGCAGTCTTATTTTAATGAAAAAGTGCATGTATAAGGTTAATTTGCAATCAAACATTGGTGGAATTGTTATTCTGGCGTGTTTTCGCAACAAATTGACCGTTCATGCATGTGTTAGTTCTTTTACGAAGACTAGATGATTTGACGATGTAGGGTTTTAATTTCTTGGTCTGAAGCGCTTTTAACGATTCATGGAAGTTCATTATTTTCTCGGTGTAACGGATTGATTGAGTGGTTGTGTATTGTGTTCTCTTTTTGTAGCCCTGTGCTAACTGAGGTATACTTGTGTGACTTTATTTCTTATGTATTGCTTTATTCCATCATGACATGATTTTGCTACTCATAAGTATACCTGCGTTAACTTGTCTGTATGTCTGTCTTTGTACCTGCCCTTCTGTCTGTCTCTATCACTTTGTCTTATACTGTTTATCTCACTTTCTGTCAGCTTTGCCCATCTGTCTCTCTCGCCTCTCTCTCTCCCCCCTCTCTCATTATTTGCTATTCTACTTTTTCTTATCATCATCATTTAAAAAAATACATGGTAAGAAGAAAATGTCAAAGTTTGTGTGGTACCTATTGAAAATAGTCCAGTTTCTCCAAGCCTCTTCAAATAAGGCGATCGATGATCCTGGTGACAAAAAATGCGGAATATCTTGTCTTACAATCCGTGCTCAGACCGGAATTGGTGGGCTTATATTACTCGACATGCTAGCTTATTGTAGCCGCAGTGTATTTGGAAAGTATGATTTGCCAACACCTCCAAGAGTGCAGTCACATAAACAAGGCGACTAAGATGTCCCACTATCTCTTCGTGACTTGGGATCTTTCTTACGGTGAAATTAACTCGGAGGACCCAAGGACTTAGTAAGCCGGAGGGGGTTGTGAGAGAGGTCTCTGTTTGTGGGAGAATTAATACTCTGTTCGCACGAATGTGATAATCATCGCACCGATGTACTGGATTTTCATTCTATCTTTTAAAACAGGATTAAAAATCGCTGGATTTATACCACATTAATGGAGGTTTAATGACTCACTGAATTGCTTTGAGCGTTTTATAGTATAAAATATTAACGCGGAAAGTCGTCATTCAATTTATGAATTGCTTCTAATATATGACGTAAGCAAAATGTGTTAAAACTGAAGTGATTTTTTTTTAGGCAAAAAAGCATTTGTAAAATTTATGGTAGGCCAAAGGGGGACTTTGTAAAATCTTAATTTTGCTAGCATGTACAAGATATAGATTGTAGTGCAACATTATCGGGCAATTTTTTTTAAATCAATATCAGTGTTCTTATTGTAGTTTCAACACACAATAAGCTGGCAATAATTTGAGTTTTGAACAGTTATTTAAATTTGTTCCACGGTGAATGAAATCTTTGCTTCCACATTTGAAATCGATGTGCAAATTATAGTTCAAATGAAAATATTGAACCCGCCAGTATTTTGTTGTTTTATTTCTCGTTTTGTATTGTATATGTATAATAGATGTGTGATCTGCTCGTTGCCGAGATCTTGCATGTTCTGCGTATGAGAATAGTCTTTCTCCGAATACTAAACTCAGTTTGAGTCTTTTTGAAGTACATCCTCCTATGATCAGTAAATATTTCCCGCGGGATATTTCCGAATGGTCAGCCAAATGTAGGCCAATCTGTGAATGTTGTTATTACACTTTTTAGGTTTTACTCTGAATTGAGTTTGAATGACAATTATTGTGGGAGAGAACATCTGGAGTAAGGCTTTTGTTTGTAATTATTTATTGCACGGCAACTATTGATATCAATAACAGCAGTTACTAACCACATCCTGCTCACCATTTTTACAAAAGCGTAACATGAATTTCTCCTAATTCTAAAATACAATTAATTGCACAATTGGATACTGACCTTAACTTGTTTAACGAACTGAGCGAAAAGTCGCATTGTGTCGGTTTTGAGACTGCATGACTGTAGATTTCATGTTCATTGTTTGAGCCAGCTGGTGTAAGGTGGCAGCAATGGAATGTGCATAATACAATGAAGGACAATATAACATTCTAATATCTTGCACAAAGGACACGCCGACTGGCTGCACAGGTGGATCAAACAAAGAACACGCACCGTGAAGCCATGCAGTCCAGACTATAGTTTAGTCTCAATGTGACTTTCCGCTCGTTTCGGCATGCCAGGTCACATATGAATGTTACACAGGTGTGGCAGGAGATATGGTCCGCTGGTCTCACATTCCGGGAACAATGGTGAACAATAGGGCAATCGATTCAGTTGACTCTTCACGTAACATTAGTTTCACGCTTTATTCCGTTGTTGTCTATGGAGTCCGGACTGTGGTTCCTGCCGGACCATATCTCCTTTCACACCGGCCTACCCTATTGTGCGGCCCATTGAGTCAATACAATATTTTAGCCCTATGGGAGGCCTGTATTCCAGTGGTTACGGTATGGTTTCTGTTACAAAAGGTCTCCGGTTCAAATCCCGTGTTACAAAAGGTCTCCAGTTCAAATCCCGGTGACGCTACCGCCGGCACAACCGCTTAAAATTTATTTGGATGTAATACTTATAAGATTCAAAATTAGGATTAAAATCCTGATTGCAATCACTCCCTGGTGTATTTGAATTGAAAGCACTTCGTTCCGCTAAGATGTGTAGCCCTTATAGACCGTCAGCCCAGAAAGTTTTGATCAAACGAACGAGATACCAATATCTGAACACGGGAAAATTCAGAGAAAAATATATCTTTTGCCAATATAAAAGTCTGCCGGAGACCCGCTGTTGCGTGTGGCACCAGGAGAGGGGTAAGTTACTATGGGGGTTAAATGTTTGAGCTGCTCTAAATCTAATGAAATATAGCTCAAATTATTCCTTAGGTAACCAGGTACTCCAGGTAGTCAATTGGGTCACATACGTGTGATGCTTATATACTTTCCAAGATATTTCGAAAAATGGGCTAACATGTCTAACTGAAGTTAAAAGAAAAGGAAATCTAAACTGAAATATAAATAAGTTTTTTTTACTTTGAGCATGCTGAGCAAAACATTCGAATCGAAATCGTTAGCATGACGAAATTTATCTTGCCTATCATCTCCATCTCATAAACCGTACAAAGCTACTCATTATCATATCATCAATAGCATTTGAACCATAACCGCTTAGACACACATAAACGACTTTGTGAGATTACTAAAGCACCTGTACGCCTAAACAATGGAGTGACTGCCAAATGCTATGTTTGACCACGGGGCATGATGTGTAGATGTTGGGCACCGCTGGGAACAGTTTACACGTAATAAATGTGGTGGTCGTGCTATCAAAAGGACCAATTGCATGAAGCACTAGCTGAGTGACGTACGTACAAGAAGCATTAATGAGTCTCTTTTTTCACGAGGCATAAATGAAATTAAATCTCGATTTTTTGTTGTTTTTTCGGATATTTATGGATTATAATGACCGTGTGATATTTTCCAATGCTTTAATCACTTCGAACTTCATTGGAGGCTAAAAAACGCCTTTGCTATCATTTGCCAAAATGTACCCGGTGTGAAAGGAGATATGGTCCGGCAGGATTCATAGTCCGGCCTCCATAGACGACAACGGAATAAAGCGTGAAACTAATGCTGCGTAAAGAGTCAACTGAATCGATTGCCCTATTGTTCACCATTGTAGGTGGACTGTGAGCCCGGAGGACTATATCCTGCCACACCTTAACTTTTCTTCGTACCAACAGACTTTGTTATTTAATATTCTGTAATTATTCACCGCAGAAACTAGTACATGATACCTACTATCAAGAATTTTTAAAAGTGACGAGTCATGAGATACGAGTCTAAGGCAAATTATATAAAACAAACTTGTATGGGAAGCTATACATGTAATGTAAACTTCATCCAAGACTACCAACTGTGATATTTGATCACGGTGAACGATGACGTAAAGATACTGGACATTTTTAGAGCAAGTGGCTTCTCTATAAAGCTTTCCGTCGTCATGGTCGTGCTACCTTAAGAACTAACTAAATGCATTTATATCTATAGATACCACTTTCTGATTAGTTAAGTGGCCCACCACTGCAGGGCGTATTGATACGCCCTTTCCTCCATACGACAACAAATAAAATCAATCGTCGGTCGTAATTTACATGAAACATTTGTGGCGCATTGAGATTTCATGTTTAGGTACGACTAATCGACTATCACACCAATTGCAATTTAGATCCCCTATCAATGTATAGCAATTTGGTTACGTTTCCTAGCAAACCAAGATAGAGTCACGAAAGATATATAGGAAAACAATATACAGACAAAAATACTTTACGCTACCATTGGTAAAGACGCCAACGGCCATAACTATGCAGATTCTGATTCGTATGTCATGACCAACTTTATCTTACGTTATCATCTTTACCTCATAAAACTATTCATGATACTATCTAATGTACGATGATACCTACCAGACACGTCAATGGCTTAGTGAGCTTTGGCCCACTGACAACCAGTGTTAGATATACACATAAACGACTTAGTATGATTGCTGCTCTATCTGTATACCTCATCAAGGGACTTGGAGACTACTACGTGTGAGGTTTGACCACGGGGCACCGTGCATAGATGTTAGGTACCGTTGGGATGAGCTTCCCCGCCATAAAGGTGTTAGTCGTGCTACCAAAAAGAACACCTTAAATGCAATTACATCGACCACTTTCTGATTAGCTAAGTGACTCGCCACGGGGCAAGGATCTAACAGATACCTCGCCTTTTGCCCCACATGACACAAACAAAATAGAATCTCTTGTCGTGGTTAACTTGAAAAAAAAGTAGAAGGTAATATCTGAAAATGTTAAAGACATGCACTGCTGACTTGCATCCTCATAACATGTTGATCATTCTTTAATGTTATTGTTTGGTGTAACGTATATATTATATAATTTATCCGCAAGACGCGCAATTTCGATTGTTTGTGGCTGAAGATAAATTTGTTACGATATTCTCGGTTTATTGGAAGAAGTAAATTTCAAAACTAAAATCACGTAAATTTACAGCCCGAACGAGGAATCGAAACTGGACCTCATGAAAAGCGAGCGATTTACCGCTTCGCCAAATCGCCCTTTCAATGACACAAAAGACATTCAATGGCATAGATCTTTCAAGAGATTATACTCCATGGGATCAAAGAGAGAAAGATGCTTGCATAAGGACATTGGTTACGCATATCGGCGAAGTAACAGATTTCTGCGCAGTTAATATTGTCTAATTATACCTTTCAATACTCTGGGGTTTGTCAAGTGCAAAAGTTGCACATCTGATGGAAAATGAATAAAATGTCATCACAATTTGTTTTCCTAAATATCAGTCACCAGTAGATGCAGCATTGACTCGAGCAAATAATAGCACCGTTGATATCCAGTAAACCCGTTTGGTATGCAGAGGATAAAGCACTACAAATTACTTTTCAACTGTATGGGTAATAACAATGGCTCTGTACTTCCAGATAAAAAGGATTTCAGGTGCTCATCACCAGATTAAGATCGAGCTATTTTTTTTTCATGACGTAAAGCACAAGATATTCGTCCTCTTTCACGAATAAATAAATCTTAGGCTTCTACTGTGCGTTCAATTAACTTTGACCATATATTTCATCATTTTCCCAAAAAGGAAAACAAAGATGAACAAAAAATCATGAAAGAAAGTTGTTTGGCAGACTGTGACCTAACATCTTTGTGCAGAAACAAAACTTAAGTTACAGTAACTTGCCGCGTAACCCCATTTCTTTTCAATTTACCGTGTTGTTAACATAGGTCGCTAGACCCCTTTTGTATTTTTCTAAATACCTGGTGGTAAATTGAATAGAAATTAGGTCCCGCAACAAGTTATGGATCTTGGTTCTCCACAAAAATGTTAGGTCACAGCTTACCAAGCAACATATCTACCGTGAGTTTTGTTCACATTAGTGTCTTTTTTCAATAAATGATGAAATATACAGTCAAAATTATGGATCTCACAGTAGAACCTCAAAGTTTATTTTTATCGCGAACGAGGCCAGCTCAATCCAAACTGGGTAGACGTTTCATATAGAGGTCCCAAGTATACAAGAGTTACCATTGATTCCGTCCTGCGCTACTGCACAACATCATACAGTGCATGACGGAATCAAAGGCAATACCTCATTTGCGTACTTGAGACTTCTATGTGAAACGTCTACCCACAACTGGGCGGGGATAACCAGTCTATACACTATGAGTTGCAATATGCTCATCCACCAAGGACACAGTTCAGTGGGTTGTATTTGTACATGTATTGACATGAATGATCTGGGTATTATACATCATACCAAAAAAAACAGTGGGTGTATTTTCTAAATACACTGGTGAATAAAACTAGTGAACTGTGCCATGGGAATTAAGACTTTACTGGCTCATAGCATGGAAGAAAGAGATAAGAAGGAACCACAACGACCCACTTGACGTTTGAACGATCTATCTGCCGCCTATAATTGCAATTGTTATTCATATTCTCTCAGTGGCCCTTCCGAGGATAATCCTATTCAGAATTTCTGGCTCGAGCAAATTCTCAGTTCGTGGTTGTTTCTTCATTGCGAAAAGATTCCGGGTCATCGGGAATCACCGAATACTCAAACATATAGCCACATCCATGGAAACCGATCAACACGCCCGGGGGGTTCTTGGATTTTGCTCGGGAACCCATGCTCGTTCCTAAAAAAAGAGGGACTAGCTGCAAATGCGGGACTACCGCAAAGGGTATCAAATTCAAATTAATCAAGTTCTAGTCCCGCTAGGGGTACAAATTCAGTTGTGATTGTGACTGGTTCAATGATACAAATAGGAAAAAATAATCTAAACATATCAGCAAAATGACTTAAAGTGTGTATTTTTTCTTGCAGTAGTACAAGTGTCATTTTTCTTGTATGTTGGCTATTTTAAATGTGAATCTTTTTTCATGTATTGAGAACAGGCCCCGCAAGGGGTATAATCTCACTGCAAATTACCTTCAATCTTCAATCAATTTATTTGTTCATCATAGACATAGAATAGGCCTACAGCAAAAACAATATGATAAATAGTTATGTAAATAATGCATTACATTGAAAAATTAATTGATACAATATTAATCAAAAATATTTTGCATACAAGTAAAGATGTTTATAATACATTACAAGTGTAATTTCAAAAGAGTATATAACTGGGATAATACTAGTGGAAAATATATTTAAAAAAGCACAGTAAGGATGTCATATTACTGCTGTACCGTTAGGTGTATAATTTCACTGAAAACTAGTAAACTTTCACCAAAGCTGGTCCAATTAGGGGCCGGGTATATTTTAACTGAAAATTGGTCCTGTTAGAGGTCACTTTCAGAACCCCTGGAACGAGCATGTGCGCCCAACGAAAATCCAAGATGCCCCCCCCCCCGGTCCAACTTTCAAATTTAGTCAAACTATCATCCTTGATTTTTCACACTGGGCAGGCTTGGGCAGGAAAGTTGAACGCATAACGATGTACATTAACTTCTTATATAACGAAAACAACAACAAATACACACCGGAGACCGCCGGAACATGTTGTAATATGCAATATGCTTTTACACTTTTACGTGTTCGGACATAGGGTTTTCAAAATATTCTACTGTAATGATTGCTCGCCTATCATCGATTGCGGAGAGGGATTATGATCAATGGGTGGTTTTGAATTCCTTCCTTTTGTGCGGGTGAATGAATGGATAAATAAAAAGATTAAAATCGGATTGTTGTGAAGTCGATTTGTGGTTCCTTCTTATCTCTTTCTTCCATGCCATAGTTGATAACCCTGACATCTTTTCAACTGCACGGACAGTAACCAAGGCTCTGCAGTTCCAAACTAAAACAAAGGGGGGAATATGAAGGGCTTTGTTTCGCTGACAGATGGCTTTACTTGTCATAATGGCCGTTATATTTGCTGAGTCAATGTAGCATAGGTATGGTCTCTGATGACACTGAGATTCAGAAAAGAAATTGAGATGACATTTTATCATTTTATATGAAAATGTGCAACCTTTACAGTTGCCATAACCAATAAATGGTTACTTATAAAATTTATTTATTTATAGTGGGGCAAATGGTTTACTTCTGCGAAGTATGTAATCAAAATGAACAATTTTTCTTTGGTCCCATGGCCAAGACTTCAAACACTTTGATGATGAATGGAAAAATAGTAAATTAGTGTTAGAGAAAAACTGGTTGTTTAACACACACGATTAGAAGATTAGTGAATGAAAAATGCTTGGAAAGAATTTCCACCAATTTCCGCATGTACAGTAGTCTTGTAATAAACTTGGTAAATAATAGTATGCAAAATACATGTGTTGAGTTGTTGAACTTTTCCAAAAGCGAAAACAACTCGAATAAATAGATCTTCATATTAGGTAAATTAATTTTACGAATTATGTTAAAATTTTCCTTTATAGTAAAAGAATATTCAAGTAAAACATTTAATTATTTGTATAATATAATTGCCAACGCTTACGCATCAGTACCATCACGATGCAGCAACAAACAGAGTTGAGCAATTGCTGTTGCCATTTCAATACATCCTGGGCTGGTGGCTGTGGTTCCATCAGGTGATACTGCAACAGAAAAATGGAATAATCTTCGTGAGACAATTCAGAGCTCAGCATTCTTTATCTTTGGAAGTAAATCCAAGCAGACATCGATTGTTTGGGGCCAAGTCAGGCTTACTAACTCCAGTCATTTGAAGCCAAAAGAGCAGCGTTCAGGGAATATAAGAGTTCACCTTCCACACACAATCTGAGAGTGCTTCAAGCAGCTGGAAGTGAAGTTCAGCGGAAGGCAAGGCGTGTGCCAATGAATACGGCAGAGCGGAGCGAAGAAATACAAACCACTTCTGCAACGGCAACATCAGAGCATGTATATGTAATAAAGACCGCTGTCGGGCCATCTCAGTGGCAACACAGCGCCCCTCAAGTCATCCAGTGGTGAAATCATCACAGACAGAAGTAGGCAGATGGAGCGCTGGGTGAACACTTTTTCTGAGCTCTACTCTATAGAAAAGGATGTCCATCAACTGTCTATCATCCGGAAAAGCCCCGGAAATGATGGAATACCACCAGCTTGATCAAATGTTGTAAAAGCTCTCTGCTTCAACCCCCTACATGATTTCTCTCTGTCACTGCTGGGAGGAATTAGCTGTACCACAGGACATGTGCGACTAAAAGATCATCACCCTCTACAAGAACAAGGTGAAAGAAGTGATTGCAACAATTACAGGGGTATTTCCCTCCTTATTATTGTCGGCAGTTTTTGCCCGTGTTGCGTTGATGCGTCTTCAAGTCCTTCAAGGGTGTATCCTGAGTCGCAGTGCGGATTTCGTGCTAGCAGATCAGATCGATATGATCTTCTCCATACTCCAACTACAGGAGAAGTGCATAGAACAACATAAGCACTCTACAATTGCTTTTCATAAGACTGACCAAAGCCTTGGACCTGGTTAGCAGGAATGCACTGTTCCAAATCCCTCCGAAGATTGGCTGTCCACCAAGGCTTCTGAGCATCATCAGCTCTTTCCACATCGACATGAAAGCAACGGTAGTTTGACGGCAGCCATGAGAGCCGCCTATTGACATTCCAGTGGGTGTTAAGAAGGATTGTGTTTGTGGGCCCCCAACGCTCTTTGGTATATTCCTTTCAGTACTTCTGAAGCAAGCAGTCGGTACAGCCACAGAAGGCAATCTACATGCACAACAGGTCCTGATTGTCGGCTCTTCATCCTTCACGCCTTAGAGCTCAGACAAAGGTCGTCAGATAGTGATATCGGTGCATGTTGTTCGCTGGTGATGCTGCCATTACTTCACACTCCAAGCAGGAACTTCAGCTGCCCATATATCGCTTCTCACAGGCCTTTAAGGACTTCGGACTTGTTCATCATGTTTGAGAAGACTATGTCCTTGCCCATATGCTCAGACCACCTGTCATCACAAATCGACAATTAACAACACACGTGAGGTTGTTCTGACTTTCACCTACCTAGGTCCACCATCAGTGACAATCTGTCTCTCCTCTCGATGCAGCAATCGGCAAACGCATTGGTAAGGCTGCAGCTACTCTTGCCCGCTACACAACGCGTGTAGTGGAAAATCCCGAAGCTGTCCATAAGACAAAGCCAGTTATTACAACGCCTTCATCATCAGCACATTAATGTTAGTGAGACATGGACTATCATACTCTAGAGTCATGAGAAGAAACTCCACAGCTTCTCGCGCGTATTAAACGCATTCTGGGTGTCACCTGGTAGGACATGGTGCCAAATTCCGAGCTCCTGACTCGAATTGGACTCCACACCATCTATAACATTTCTTAGACATCGCAGACTCCGATGGCTGGCCATGTCCGTCGAATGGATGATGGCCGTCTACCTAAAGATTCATGTTGCTGAGCTTACATCTGGCGAGAAGGAATTTGGTCGACCCATGCTCCGCTTACAGGATTCACACACCAGTACAATAAGGTGAGAAACCGGTAAGTCCAGGCCGCCCACTGCAAATGAGGTGGTTTTTTTTGGTGACCCTCGCCTAATTATACCCTAAAACTGAGAGAAATGGCGAAAACTGGGTTGCAATCATGTTTGCTATCAATATAAGTATACCTCTTAGGAATAGCAAAAAAAGGTTGTCATTGCAGTTATTGTTTGGATCCGCCAAAACCAATTTTAACCTATCTTCGGGAAACGAACCTGACTGACAAAGTGCTGTGACCTCCAGGATCCACGGTGCATGCAGTCGCGCCGCTTCTCGAAATTTTGGAGATAACACCCTAATTTCATATGATTGGGTATGAGATATGATGATCTTCAAGCAGAATGTTTACTTTAAGGTCTGTATGTTTCATTGAGGAGAAAAATGACGTTTGTCCAAATCTCGCCCATTTGTAACAGAACGAATGGGAGCAGCATTTAGTGGTGTGAAACCTATACGAGCTGTGTATACCAGACAGCGAAAATAGTTCCTGACCTCCACCTGACTTCGGTAAGTCAATTTGAACATGTTAACTTGTTTTCAAACATTGGTGATACTAAGCAGTCCCCCTGGCCTAGTTTTGTCTAGGCAGGGGGGGGCAGCGCAGAGAACTGCTCGAGATGCAAGATAAGGTAATGTGAATGGAGCTGTAAAACAACTCTAGCCTGGCTTCGGTTTGTTAAGCGATGGTAAATGACCGAGTCTAAGGTGCAAAATTCGGCAGTCTGGCTTGCGCAGGGTTTTAGCCGATTAAATAGTCCCACAAAAATGGATAAAAGGTAAGCCATTACAACTTTTGTGATGTACATGCCGGTTTTACCAATGTGGCAGCTCTTCTTTTACCAGAAAGTGAGTTCTTTCCATACAAGTGTAATTTAAAGTGTTTGTCACTCTAATAGGACTTTTGGTGTGACATCGTACAAGCAGCCCGTCCCCCCACCCCCCAGAGTAATCCCCCTCCCCGAGTAACCCCCCTCCCCGAATAAGAAGCCCCCTCCTTCCCTTTCTCAAAGGCACGGGTGCTATAAGGAGCAAAGAGTAAGTTATTTTATTCTGATAATATGCTTTAAAGCAATGGAAAACAAAGTTTTTGTGAGCGACTATCAGAACTCTTCAGTAATAGCAGAATATGGATCCATATTAGGACAATACTATTTTGTTGCTCACGTAATTAAAAAAAAGAATATTCTCTGAATGATACAACATGTGACGGAGGTTTCAAGTAAACAAGAAAGGCATTAATTTAACAAATCTGAGATCTCTATAAGGATTCACACCAGGAAATTAACGCGAAAACCGGTAAATCCAGCCCCACTGCAAATGAGGTGGTTTTTTTTGGTGAAGCCTCGCATAAGTAAACCCTCAACAACTGATAGAAATGGCGATATCTGGTTTGCAAATCATTGTTGCCTACAATATTAAGTATAAAATCTTGTAGGAATATATCAAAAAACGTTGTCATTGATATTGTTTATTTTGATCCACAAACCAATTTTAAAACCGTATTCTTAAAGGGAACACCTAACTGAAAAGTTTTGAACCCTCCAGGATCCGACGTTGCTGCTAGTCTTGGCATTCAGTCGCTCGAAATTTTGGGGATAACTACCACTACCCTAATTTCATGATTGATGGTAGGAGAGAATATGATCTTCCACGGCAGAATGTTAGCTTACGGTCGAGATGTTCCATTGCGGAGAAAATGACGTTTTCATCTCGCCCATTTTGTCCAGGAACGATGGGAGCAGCATTTAGTGGTGTGAAACCTACACGGATATTTGGAAGCGTGAATATGGTGTACCACTTAACATCGACCATTGGGTGCTGGAGAAACTACTTGCTGACAATCGTCAACCTTTGGCGGAGAACAGTGAAGCACCACCTTGAGCTTGGAGAACCACATATCATCAGCCAGTTGAGAACCGCGAGCTAAAGAAAGCTGCACAATCCTTGGATCTGTCAAGCTGTTACATCCCATATATGTAGCACCTTTGGCAGTAGACTTCCACTCTAGGATTGGCCTCTTCAAGCCACAGACGTCGCTGTTTACCTAACCTGTGACTTAATGTGGGGCGCTTTATCCATAGTCGCTTGCGACTGAACGGAGGCCATGATGATGAATACTGCCAACGCTACTTTCCCAGACTAAATAAATTGATTTTGATGTAATTTGGATACCACCTCACGAGAAGATACTTTGTGAACTTCTTAACCGATTACGCGCAAAATAGAGTTAAATAGAATTATGAGCGCCACTTTTACCTACAAAAGCTACCAAAAAGTGGCAGTGACAACGTCTTGTGGTGATTTAGCAGTAACCCCCCCCCCCCCCCCCCCCGCCATTTTTTGGATTTGTATATACTTTCGGGGGGATAAAAATAGAAAACGACACAATTTGATCGTAATAGGTTGGTTACAATAAAATTACAGCAACGCTAATTTGTTTACTTTAAAAATGTCTTCTTTACAAGGGGATCAATATTAAGCTTTTACCCGCTCTTTTTTATAATTTAGCCCAGAAAAGCACCCCGCATTTTGCTGGCCAGAAAGATCTTTTTCACTAACCCTATACGTACATCGTTCCATTTCCCATTCTGGTTCAATGTTGTTTGGTTTTTCTGTCATTATGCACACTGCAAACGATTTGGAAGAACCGATCGTGCTTAACACCTGAATAATACATACATGCGTTATAGTCGACAATCCTTCATCCTTATTGTGTTATGATTCCTGCAAATTAAACGGCACTGGCACATTTTCACAAATATTGAAAGTTCTTCAATTGCTCTCAAATGAAGTCTAGGCCATGGAAGAACAGCTGATATATTTTACACATAAAAAAATAACTACCCCAAAACAGATAGGACATTGATAATAGGATACAGACATCCAGGTATTGTAGGCCCACTTTCCATAACTTTAATCCACCAATGTGGGTATATTACATGAATAGTTTTTTTGACTCGTACTCACTGATATTTTACAACCCCAAGGTTTTAATAAAATTAACAACAATAAATTAACAGCAACGCTTAATATTGTTTACTTTAAAAATGTCTTCTTTACAAGGTGTATCAATCTATTCAAGCTTTACCCTGCTCTTTTTATAATTTACCCAGAAAAGCACCCCCGCATTTTGAGCAAGATAGACTTTTCACAACCCACTATAGAGTACATTCGTTCCATTTCCAATTCTGTTCATGTGTGTTTTGGTTTTCTGTCATGATTGCAAACTCGCAAACTTATTTGGAGAAACAGTCGTGCATTAACACCTGAAGTAATACATACCATGCTTTATAGTCGTACAAATCCTTCATCGCTTGATTGTGTTTGATGTTCTGCAACATAAAGCGGCACTGGCACATTTTCACAAAATATAAATTTCCTTTCTTCAATTTGCCTCAAATGAATAGTCTATGCAGTTGAAACAGAGATATATTTTACACATAAAATAACAACCCCAAAACCGTCGGACATTGATATGAAGATAAAGACTTCCAGGGTTAATTTGTAGGCCAACTTTTCCATAACTTTAATCACCAAATTTATATTACCAATGAATAGTTTTGACTCGTACTCACTGATATTACAACCACAAGGTTATAGACCGATCAACAGTGGTGCATAGTGTGAGACATACATACGAGCGTGCGTGTTTTCTTGTTTTAAACGCCATTTTCCGGGTCGTCTGCTGATTCGAAATCGTTCTGTTTGACCCAAAGGAAGCTTGATTTGGTCTTAATCATTTCGGGTGAGGGCTTTTTGTAGATAAAAGCCTTACAACAACAATGCATAAAATATCGATTTGAAAAAATCTTGAGGGTGCACTATTTTTCAAATGTGCCAGTGTCTTCTCTTAAACTCGGGTCCCTGAACGTTTTCATTGCTTTTGGGAGGGGAAATCGTTTACGCCAAAGGATAGAGGATTTCAGGGAGAATACGAAAACTTTGTAAGCGAGGGGAGTGTGACAATTCATCAAGGTGTGGGGGGATGAATTAAATGAAAATTGAAAAAAATCATAAAATCGGGGAATTGCAATATTGTGACAGAAGCGAAGAGAACCGAAAGTTTTCGCAAAAGTGAAAAAGTAACTCCATGTTTCGTCAAAATCAACATAAATCATATAGCCATAACCACCATACAAATTCGTGCAGGAGGCTTCAACACACAGATCATCTCGCTTGAACCACAACAATGGATCAACAAACGGACTGGAAGAAGTTCATTCAACTCGTCATTTTTTGCCCTCCTACCATTAAGTAGGGGGGTGTGTTTTGCACAAAGTGCAAGTAGAATTTTACCCCCAGCCCCAAATATGGAGCAACAGACACCCCTGACATAAACAACCTAACCTTTACAAAATAAATCAATCATAACCCCCCTGTACATACCCCCTAAAGATTTTCCAACTAAAAATAGTTAAAAAACACCTGCTAAAGAAGACTGAATTGTTAATTCGGCCCTTGACTTTTCACTGAGTAGTTGCAGTGAGCACAAGTGAGTATCGGAGCTCGTGTGGAAACCACTTCCCCCGGGCGTCACAATTTGCAGCAGATTGTTTTGTCCCAATATTGCCATGATTTAAAGCTCCAAATTATTGAAAAAAATCACCAGTTAAACTCTTTGGATGAAATTGTAATTTGTTATTACTTTGCTTTACTATAAAAAAGAGTGTTACATGACCGCTGTAAGTCTGTCCATATCTCATTATCAGAGATTATTGATATAAATGATGTGGCACTAGTGTATTGCATGGTATTTCTAAGAAGCTTAAGTAGTAATCTGATCAATCTGATCCTGATTTCAGTTAAACAAGGTCACGCCCAATGTAGAGCCACTATGCAGGGATTTAATTTATGTTATTTAATTCGTTAGTTGTAAAAGAGTTACTGATGTTACCGGGATCATGCTCAGGCTCGTATCTTGGTAGCCGATATCAGTTTGCTATAACAATGTTAGTTGCTATAGCTCTTTTCTAACAAATACATTAAAGACAGCAAAGCTAAAATACTTGGCTCTGCATTAGTCTATCTTGGATACTGCAGCACACGCAACATGCGCTCCTGCTAAATTCATGAAGATAGATGGAATTTGTGATTAGCCTAATTTTTAAACAACATTCCCAAAAGCTAAAAGACATGTTACCATTGGTGGGAAATAATATACATGTCACAAATTGGCTGGAATTAATAAAAATGTTTGAATTGTGAAAACTAAACAGTAATTTCTGAAATCAGGAATAAAAATCCTGAAATCTTGGTGTGATAGCATGTGTGATACTTGAGGCTTACTTGGGCATTAAATGTATCATTCACATGCAAGGCTTCCGATTTGGAAACCTTATTCCAAAAACTTCAGAGGGTATGTACAGGGGGGTTAGAGTTAGAAATCGTCTATTCAGTAAAATTGATTTTTTAGTGTATTAGGATGTCTCCATATTTTGAGCTGGTGCGTTTCAAATTTAGAATTATCACACCCCCTAATTACAGAGTGGAACAATGAACTACAACCTGTAGTCATATCAAGAACCCAACGCCTTCAAAGTAGCAGTTGTAGAGTTCATCTATACAACACACAAGTACCCAGATTAAAAAAACGCATACAGAACCCCTTCTATCTTATCGTATGGCTCGAAGGGCGTTACAATCCTACACGATCAAGCAGATCACAAGGAAGCAGCTTTCCCTATAGCATCTAACATGCATCTTTCTCATTCCACAATTCAGATGTATATTAACAAATTAATATTTCCATCGTAACACCACAGAAATACGGTGATTAAGATAGCAAGCCACAATTTTCCTTTCCCCCTTGCGATATTGAACTTAACACTAACAGAGATAAATCAAAAACAGAACACAGTGTGCCTCAGGCTTATACTTCACCTTTTTCCTATATTTAATTACAATCTGCAAAGAGTACAAAAACTTTTGGGGAAATTGAGTTCTTTCATTGCCTATTTTAATTGACTGGAAGAGACAACAAGCAATAATTGATTTTGTTTTAAGCCTTGGTTCAGGATCTGTTCCCAAAATTATGATATGCCATGGATTTGTGTTGTTGATCAATGTTGAGCAGTGGCTTTTTTGTAGCACATAATTCAATTAATGATTTGGGATGCTTTAAAATGTGTTGGAATTTATTAACTTCAGAGGACCACGACTTTTCAAAATTTAAATTCATCGCTTTTAATCGTTGTTTTTAACCCTAAACACCCTTTCACGTCATATTAGACCACTTAGAATTAAGTTCACATTCCGCAAATAATACACCATTTTTTTAATGAATTCACGTATTTTGGACTTTCAAAGTCAGCGGACATCTTCCAGAGGTTTTCGACCAGTTATTGAGGTCACGGCGATTTTTTCCGTGTACAAGAAAATAACGCATGTTAGCGTGACCTCCTGAGTGACTGTCCTGTATTATCTTACAGCAAAATGCGCAGTGATCCTGTAATAATATGCTTTTTTTTCCATCCAAGGAACACAGTGGCTTGGTGACTTCGGTTTATGATCGTAACAGCATGGGAATATGGGGTAGGGGTACGGGGTAGTGTATGGGGTTATGGGATTTTTGGAGGGAAAGTTTTTTTATTTGCTTGTTGGATAGCCTCTTGATGAAATGCTTAACGGGATAAGCCGCAATGTGATATTGAGGATTATTCGGTTAAGAATATTTGGGTGAGGACGTCCTCGGTTGTAACGATGGACAATAACAGTCACTCGTATACAAATATGCATTATATCTCCCTCTTTCCTCAGTACGCATGCGCGTGTGTATGATTATAAACGCACGTATCTATGGTATCACATGCATTAAACTCTCATAATCGCCATGCCACCGTGGTGATAGTGATACAACATCGTGCATCCCAATTTTCGTAAAATCGACGTTAATTCTTTTATTACCATTATAAAGTCTACTTAAAAAGATCAATTTTATATTGGTCCGGTCACGTCTCGTGAATCGAAAAGACAGTTCTTATGTTGGATCACGTACCTTTGAAATATTGATAAGAACAGTACGATTTCACTGCCACTACCATCTCACTGTTTAAAATTTAATACATCACACATAACCAAGGACATGCTGTTTCATCTTCAATACAAACGGCCTTTGCGAATTGCATCGTTACCATTCTCAATACTTATTAATAATGAAAAAAAATTAATCACGTTATAGACTTAAACGTCACGGTGACGTTTTGTCATAAGTAATAAGACAAAATGACGCAATGGGTTGAAAATAAACCAGTTTACAAAATTAATTGAACATCAGGGAAGCCTGGTTTTATCTATTCGAAGTAGAAAAATACTTGAAATCCATTGTAGTCAAGAGGCAAAACACCATTGAATTCATAATTATTTTGTAGTTAAAAGTTTTACGCATGAAATGTGAAAGAGCTGAGTCATTAGTATAGTACTAGTCTAGCAGATTAAATAGGTTTCCATGCACCCCTCTTAAAACTAAATTCTAACATGATTTTTAGCATCTCTACGACATATGTGTTATCAAAGTCTCTGAAATATACACCCGTAACTATATACGGAATTGTTCTTTGTTGATCTCCTTTTACAAATTGCAGTATCTGTTTATCAATTTCTTTGTTCATTGATTGACAGCCACTCAGAGGTATAAAGCCCCTTTTTTGTTGGATCAGATTGTTTTGTTACTTGGTGAGTGGTATAGACTTAGTAGTTCTTATATTTTTTCATCAAGTACATTTAACGGGCATTGTCTGGAGGAAACATATGCACTTGTATGAACAATGCACTTATATGATATGTATGTGTGTGGGGGTGTGTGATTAATTGTATAATTACTAACTATAACTGATAAATGCTCGAATAATGCATCAGAAAGAGGTCCATTGTAAAAACAAAACTGGACTATGAAGTCTAGGTCCATTCATAGACTACTGGTAGACTACTTCGTATTGCTTATATTTTCCATCAAGTACATTTAGTCTAATTTAGTCGGCATTGTCTAAAGCATTTCAAATGAGTAATACACTGATAAGATGGTTATTGTGTTGAATATAAGGACTACTAATAAATGTATCTTCGTTATTAATTGTTAATATTGAACCTTGTAAGAACTGTACTAAACTCCCATTTTTATCATTTAGCGAGTAGATACATTAACAGCCTACTAAATACTAAACAGGTTCATTAATATCCCCCATTAGTATTATTATTATCAATGACCCCACATTGGTAGCAAAATCTGCACTATAATAGAACGAATTTAGTACTCCAATATTACACCTCTGAAAAAGTGTGTGTGTGTGTGTGTGTGCGTGTGTGTGTGTGTGTGTGTGCGTGTGTGTGTGGTTAAAGCCCGTGATATACTTCCAGTCGCAGCGAGCGATTGGCGTGCGCAATACCGGATTCTAATCCAAGATCAGGTGTTACGCATGCTCACGCGCAGAAATCGCTCGCTGCGACTGGAAGTATATCACGGGCTTTAACTGTGTAGTTACTATAGAAAACCACAACTAGGTCAGAATGGTACAATGGGCAGCTTCTTTAGGGGAGCTTCAAAATTCAACCACCGGTTGCTGGCCGGTTCCGCCCGGTTCTTTTCGGTTGGAGCCAATTTATTTTGTTCTAAACAATGACACACACAAACACGGTTCAACCGCCAAGAGACGCTAGTCAACCGGCGGGTAAGTTGGAAGCCAACCCTTATCGTTTTCAATTGACAAAATCTTTGAATAATGTATCAGAAAGAGGTACATTGTAAAAACAATATTGGACTATGAAGTAGTCTAATAAAGGTCCATTCATACTCCACTACACTGCAAATGCAGTTCAGTGAAAATAGATGAAAACCATTTCTGACTGTGTGGCTGCTGCAATCATAGATTGATTTCAGTCATTTTCACTACACCGCATTGCAGTGACGTATGAATGGACCTTAAGTGGGTGGCAAAATTCTTTTCAGTGGTATGGTGCAATCCACCAGAAACGACATTGATAAGAATTTCTATTGTAATGCCCAAGCAGTAAAATAGATTTCAATGAGAATAAATACGGAAAAGATGAAACGATTCAACAAAATTGAATAAAATATGACAGGATCTCAAAAGTAAATTGCAGAGATTGAGAAATCTAGAAACATACAGAGCGGGAAACATGTACAGGTTTACATAGTGGTTAAAACTGGAAATGTTCCAATCCAACTTATAATAAGGTATAGTTTGCTCTATCTGCGGTCTTTTTCATTTTAGTATTATAAGTTAAAAACTGTTCAAGGTCATCCTAAGTAAATTGCGTTTGTGTTAAACAAAATTGTTTATTGGCTCTTCAAAATGTAGTTTGGAAAATGAAAGGTTAAAATGGTTACAACTTTTACACTCATTTTACGTTTGAAACACCAACTGAACTGAACATTCACTTTGATATTTATATTTTGGCCATTTGAAATGGACTTGTGTTGGCTTGAAGCCAAAAAAATTATCATCATCGTCATCATCCACTTCCCCGTTGTCATCCGCCTCCTCTTTATCTTCCTCCTCACCACCACCACCACCGCCACCATGATCACCCCACCACTACCACAAACACAGCAGCATCCTAATAATGATTACCATCATCATGGTCATCATCACCGTCACCGTCATAACCACTACCACCACCACAATTTTAAGCAAAGTTCCACGACCTACATATCCATACGTTTTTGTCACAGCTGGTATTAGATTAGACAATAAACAACGACTTCTAAAAATAATGCCTTATCTACAGCATTTGTAACGGGTAGTAGGACAATTATACAAAACGGCTACTGTGTTTCTTCTGATTAAATTCAATGACCTACTTTCCGGAAGGGAACAAATGGCATTATTTTCTGGTAAATAATCATTGAATTAGCCTCCCGACCATTCCTCTTAAGTTTCTCAGTTTCTTTGTGGCGATAAATTCCCGTTTTTTAATGATAACAATTGAATTAACCCTATTGGTTATTCCTTCCCAGCACTGCTTTTGCAGAGAAGGGGTATTTGACGGCAAAAAGGATGAAATCAAATCCTGTCCATATGTATGACAGATCGTCCAAAATCACTCTTGTTTGAAATCTTCAAGGAGGCTAGTCAAGTGGATGCTACGTCGCCGCTTCAAATTTACATTTCTCTGAAGCAGATCGCAAGATTCCTCCCCAAATTAAAGTCATTTTATTATCCATTATTTACGTAACTCTATAACCACCTCGCATTGAGTGAATTGCACATGGATTTCTAAAGTGTTCACTACACTGGGAAATTGCGCTGAGCGGCACAATACTTTCTGTAAACTTTTGTTACGTATTATTTATCGAGTCACAAAAGGTCACGTGTGGAAAGGGGGAAAGTACGCAGACTATAGTGCCGCTCGTCTAACGCGGGAAATCAGAAAAAATAAAGTGATGGTTGAATCAGGAAATTAAACGCGGTGAGAGGGTGGAACAGGATCAATATGAAAAGGGGCTGTGAGGAGACGTGGCAGAAAAACCAGGAAAGAGTACGCATTGAGTGGATTTGATAAATGAAAGGACTGATAGAAATCAGATTCACGCATCATTCAACTGTCGGATGGCTGGTGAAAAAAGGCGACTCACCCGGTCAGGAAGTCTTTTATATTTGTTGCTTTATTCCGCATTGATTGTGATCTTGTCCGTATATAGTAAACAGGTGTGTAGAACTCTGATGGACATATTTTTGTTATAGACCTGATATAAAGTCCAAGAAGGCACATTATTTTGTCTATGTTATCCGATCTGAGCCACTAAGGCCAATTGACAGTTATAATGAATTTGACAGACGGGCAAAACTAAAAGAAAAGCAATAGGAAAAAAGGTTTGTCCTTTTAAAAGGTCCATACTAGAGACATAATAACTATAATTTGTGCAACGTAATGATTTTAAAACACAATTTTCAATCCAACAGTGGCCTGATTGGATCCGATTGGGTTTATAATGGCGGTGAGCGTCCTAGGTCCATAGAACTCCCTTGTAAGATTTTACGGCACGTATTAGTTGTTTTATCGAGGTCGTGCTTTTATTTTATACGTCAAACTATATGTAAACTACACGGGCCTAGGAAACTCTTAGGACACACAAATTTCGCGCACCTGTGTGTACACAATGTTGTCTCTTTGTATCATGCGTAGTTGCAGACATAAAAATGTTTCTATTTGTTTTCAAAAAATTCAAAATAATGCATTTTTATGGCCATATTCGGAATCAGCATGAAAAATACATTCAAATGAGTACAAACAAGCCTAGTCTTAGCTTATTTGGGGAGCCTCAACACAAACCATTGACTCGTGTGTTATCTTCTATACAGACTCTATACTATATATTGAAATGGTTAATAATGTCACGGTATTTTAACTTCGTACACTGAACAATTTCAATTCTTTCGTATGTTTAGAAAATGGTTACTGCATAATAAATATTCAATTTTGCTTCACAAGTTCCAATATTTTCTCCCGCATTTAAAATACCGACGAATGAACTCAAACATGCAGTTCCTACAACAAAGAATCATTTGTGATAGGTGTAGGAAGCACTTCTGGAGCATCACACCCCTGCATTAATTGTGCGCGAACATCTATCAACACTTTTAATGAAACTGCTTACTTCGCTATTTTCAAACCCATTCGTAGTCGTGATGACTTAGTCAAGCGTTTTAACACACGATAACTTTTCTCAACTCAAAATTAAATAAGTGGAAACATGTCATTCGTAATACCCTTGGATCTTTTGTGGTAAGTCTACAAATTGCATTCAAAGCCGCTGTTTTAACGCCCATTGCATTGAACTCTGTCATTACACTGTCTCCTATTATTATCTTTACATAAAGCAATTTCAGCATATAAGACCCAAACGCATTTGCATCGGAATTGGTTTTAATTAACAGCGTTCATTCACAATACTTTGCTATATAGAAACCCATTTCATCAAGGCATATAGCTTCGCGGAGTACTTTCAGGACTATTTTCATAGTTTTATCTTACATTTAATCTGAAGTTTGAAGTTTTTTGAAGAAAATGGAACTACATAAGACAAGCTAGCCATACAAATCTTGTTCACACCAAAACAAATTTTTAGATAAAGCAATACAAATTTAGTGGATATCGCCAAGACATGTTCTTTCACTAATGGGAACATTTACTACCTTTGTACCTCAAATTTGTAATCGGATATTTCAAAAAGCTGTATCCCTGACGCTTCAGATTGTTTAAAAAGAGCTTCATCTACACGTAAAGTCCTAAAGTGTGTTGAAATTGTCAGTTGACAACGCGATGTTATGTATGTCACAAAAGACGGTAGCTAACATTTATTTATATTGGCTTCAAATGGAGGGAGTTAAAGCACGCAAATCCTTCAATTTTGGGCATCTACATTATTATACAATGATGTTTTAAGTTCTGGCTGACCTCATGAACGGATAACAGAAAAATAGTATCTTCTGGATCTGGATTGCGATCGGGGATATGTAAACCAGCAAAACGCGCACGGTAAACCACCCACTCATCGAAGGACAACGCCGACTGGTACACATAAGTGACGACAATTGAGTTAACTCTGTTGTGTGTGTCCTGTTTAAAAAGAAATAGTGACAACACATCCACAAACAAAAACAAAGAAGACAAAAGCACACCTGCGTAAACTGGACTTGATTCAAGTCTAAATGTAAGCTTCCCTGGGAATATGTCTGAGTGAAGTGAAATGGAGGACAAGGGTTGTTAGCATTGATTTTATGGTAAGGTATAACGAATTTTGCTGAGAGTATTATTAGTTTTTGAATTTCCATTAAGAAACCAAATGCGTCTGCCTCTTTCCCCAATTTGGGAAGGCCAGTACAAGTGGCGATATACATCCATGCCAGACAATCTGTGCGATTAGCATTAGGTTTGCATGCAAATTTCATGCGGAAGGCATTTGTTCATAACTATCCAAATGTGACAACATAAAAGACTCATCTACTGCAGATACAGCAGATACTGGCAAGGCGCCCTGCTGAAGGTCATGAAGATACTGCTAATGTCATAACATATGATGAAGCTAGCTTAGTTGATAATACCAGTGCTGATTTTGAAGTTATTAAAGCCATCCTGAAGGTAAAGGAATCTTCTACAACAACTGGTTTCATTATACTGTATATCAAAGTTACCTAATGAACAAAGCCATCCACTTGAGAAGTGCAGTAACGATACTAGTGCAATCCACTGGAGATAGCAGAGCTATCTCTTGCAATATGGGATCAGAGCTGTCTTTGGAACATAGCAGAGTTATCTTCTGCAAATACCACAGCTATTCACTGGAATACACCAGAGCTATCTGCTGAAGATAGTAGGGTAATGTATTTCATAATTAACAGAGACATCTTAGTCAATTCTGACACCGGGCTTTCCCACTCATATTTGGGAAGTTTGGGTGTTTTAGAAAATTAACAAGATATGCACCAAAATGCTTTTTGAATCACAAATAAAATTCCGACTGAACTTAATCAACCCACTCATTAATACACCAACCATTCTCATGCCTTACAGATGTAATCACTGTAATAGTCTAACTTATACATACCTTTCATAGTACTACCGACCCTAATATTTTTATATAATATAATAATAATAGCAGAGATTTATATAGCGCCTTATGCTATTGGCCTCCAAGCGCTTTCACAAATGGTCGCTGATCACTGTGGCCCAACCATACCATAAACCATTTCGCATCATTTCAAGGGATGCAGCAGATCGGGATCAGCGCTTTCCCTTATCAGCAAACATACATCGAGATAACCATCGCAGCGGGGATCAGCTTCCCAAATATCGCATGGGTAAATCGAGACAACTAAGCGGTTAATTTCTTGTCCAGGGAAATTACAAGATAACTGAATCTCACAGGGCTCGAACGCACGCCTATACGCATGGATGAGCATACACTGGAGTCGCGCGCTTACCTGATTGAGCTATCTTGTCCGCCTTAAATGTCCAACCGACCTACATACAGAAATAACATAGTTCCACTTGCTGCACCTGAAACCCATCCTATCAGCTCATGCCCAGATGCATCTATTGTAATTGTGATATTCGCTTAGGTTTGCATTCTAACCATGCAGGTGTCATGTAATAAAGCGTCCGTGTGACTGAGTGTCCTACCACCCATCTGTCTATTGTGTTCTCCATTGAGTGCTGTACGCATCATTTGTTTCAGCACTGTACCCAAACGGCCTCGTCTACAAGGTCACGGTTTATTCCGTACATGTTGCTATTTTTTTTTTTTTTTTTTTTTTAGCTAGAAAACTCTCTAATGGGGGACACTCAGTTTCGGTACACCGGCATCTATTGTAATTGTGATATTCGCTTAGGTTTGCATTCTAACCATGCCAGCCTATGCCCAGATGCATCTATTGTAATTGTGATATTCGCTTAGGTTTGCATTCTAACCATGCCAGCCTATGCCCAGATGGGCGATTCCACGGTTAGTCGCATTACAATTTTCTGCATCTTCTTTTGGTCTGAGCACTGTGATTTCAATTCAAGTTGACCTTGCTCTTTGATTTTGTGTATGGACAAACTCTACACTTGTGGCTTCTATCTAATGGTAGTAAATCAACTGAATGTTCTTTGCTTCAAGCATGACATTGATTAGAATATTGGTTAGTCGCATTACGCAAAAAGGACATGCCAAAAATCGACATCATTTCAATTCAACTGTACCCTCAAACAAGACGACTTCCAATTAGTTGAGTTCATGTAATGTGTACCTACTGTACTGATTTTAAGATTAGGGGTATTAAGAATATGAACCAACTTCTACCATGATAGATACAAGGGAAATGGATGGTTAGTCGCATTACACTTTGTCCACAATTTGAATGTCAACTTTACTGATCAAATTCTCAAAACAGGACTTCACACTGAATAAAAACTACTTTATGTAAGAGTTTGAACTGTTGTCTATTAATTTGCATCAAAAATTACCATAATTACACTTATTCAGGAAGTGAAAATGAATGACAAAGTTGTGTACTTTTTCCCATCGAAAATTGTGAAATTTTCCTATATATCAAATATATGTAAATATTACTGTAAGACCAATCAAATCAAAGAGCTTTTTGTCCTCTTTTATTTAATACCAAATATGTGATGATGGGACCTGTAATTTTGAAATTATTTGCAAAAATGTACTTTTCTTCCGTGTCCACTTTGGCGTGGAATCGCCCAGATGCATCTATTGTAATTGTGATATTCGGTTAGGTTTGCATTCTAACCATGCCGGCCTATGTCCAGATGCATCTATTGTAATTGTGATATTCGGTTAGGTTTGCATTCTAACCATGCCGGCCTATGTCCAGATGCATCTATTGTAATTGTGATATTCGCTTAGGTTTGCATTCTAACCATGCCGGCCTATGCCCAGATGCATCTATTGTAATTGTGATATTCGCTTAGGTTTGCATTCTAACCATGCCGGCCTATGCCCAGATGCATCTATTGTAATTGTGATATTCGCTTAGGTTTGCATTCTAACCATGTCAGCCTATGCCCAGATGCATCTATTGCAATTGTGATATTCGGTTAGGTTTGCATTCTAACCATGCCGGCCTATGCCCAGATGCATCTATTGCAATTGTGATATTCGGTTAGGTTTGCATCCTAACCATGCCGGCCTATGTCCAGATGCATCTATTGTAATTGTGATATTCGGTTAGTTTTGCATTCTAACCATGCCGGCCTATGTCCAGATGCATCTATTGTAATTGTGATATTCGCTTAGGTTTGCATTCTAACCATGCCGGCCTATGTCCAGATGCATCTATTGCAATTGTGATATTCGGTCGGTTAGGTTTGAATCCTAACCATACCAGCTCATGCCCAATTGCATCTATGTAACTGATATTCGTTTAGGTTTGCATCTTAATACCAGCTCATGCCAAGATGCATCTATTTCAATTGTGATATTCGGTCGGTTAGGTTTGAATCCTAACCATACCAGCTCTTGCCCAGATCCACCGATTGCAATAATGATATTCGCTTAGGTTTGCATCCTAATCATACCAGCTAATGCCCAGATGCATCTATTGTAATTGTTATATTCGGTTAGGTTTGCATCCTAACCATAGCGGCTAAGGCCCAAATGCATCTATTGCAATTGTGATATTCGGTTAGGTTTGCATTCTGCTATACCGGCCTATGCCCAGAACCCTGGAGTCCTTCCCTGTGTGTATTAAGAGCATTTCGACATTGTTATTATCTTTTAAAGGCGTATAAATCCAGACTAATAAACTAATAAAACAAACCCGAATTAAATTATTACTATTAATTAAAGCCAACTGAATAAAACAAACCCATATTTTAATTATTACTATTAATCTTTGAATCAATCATACATAAGTATATCGTCATCAATGTCAATTACAAAAACTAACACTTGCCCTAACAATTTACAGTATTTTCACTAACTGCTACCGTACCAAAATATCATCCATTTTACTTGGCGACCTAAAAAGACAGTGCCATGTATTATGTAACAAGAGTAAATGCAATTCCCTCATTGAAATTTGTACACGAATGCAGTCAAATGGCATTATTTCAGCGCTATTGCCACATCAGGCTAGCTCTACAGTAAACAGTTACTGTTTCAGTTTTCTTTTAGTTTCCGGTCAAAGCACATAGCGATCACGAGCAATTCTAATACTACTGGCTGTATACTACGTGAATCAAAAAAAAATTGTGCAACGGTTGCAGATGATCTTGACCTTGATAAAGTCACTGAATCATAGATTTGTTATTGTTTTAATAAAGCAAATCTAATATACTTCCAAATGTTGAAAAAATGAAAGAAAACGATTAAAAAAATAAGCCAGATATGACCAATTTTGTAAGCACACCCCTTTTTCCTCCATTCCAATGGGATTTACACAGTAAAAGCAAGAACACGTCAATGTACGATATACGGGACATAGAATTATGAAAAAGTAATGATGACCAGGCTATTTGGTTTAAATGATCTATGAAAAGCCATAATCTCCTTCATTGATCTTCAAAAAGAATTTAATGTTCACACAAAATCTCACCCAATTAATCCTGATGTGTAAATGAAAACACTACTACTTTCAACACTACTACTGTAATCCAGGTATAGATACAAGTTATGCCAATTAAAGGGACTAAACTCTCTTTTGCAATATACCTAAAACATGTGAAGATCTTGTTTCTTGCTCTGCAACAGGTGAATTGGTGTTTGGATTCGTCATATCAGTTGGCACATTGGTATAAATAAATTCATTGATTAATCCGATAGTTGAAATAATCAAGAAAATGTAGCATTAACTTGACAAAGGCATCATTACATTGATATTGTACATTCTCACAAACACAAGTTTAATGTGTGTAATCCCATAGGAATGGCGAAAAAGGGAAAAGGGGGTGTTCTTACAAATTTGGTCATATCTGGCTTATTATTTAATCGATTTCTTTCATTTCAACATTTGGAAGTATATTAGATGTGTTTTATAAAAACAACAACAAATCTATGAAAAAGTGATTGCATTACGGTCAAGATCATCTTTAATCCTTGCACAATTTTTTTGGATTCACGTAGTATAAATTGCATGGCAACAAAACTATTAACGTTCATGGGCATTGCTATCAAATACTATTCTTTTCGAAGTGCAATATGTGTTTTTACAGATTAAAAAAAAATCCGGGCATATTTTGCAAACATGAACAAAATTCCCCTTAGTATTCTTTTTGTTTTGTTTGGGATATTAAAATTTCGCAGCAAGAATGTTTTAGTGAAACGCTCTCACTGGCTCGAAAAATCGCGAAAAAATCCATCGCAAAAAAAAATTCTCACTTTAGTATGTCATAATCCCTTGGACATGTAACTATATGTACGCCCGCTTTCCCGCCAATACGACGCGCTGTTGGATTGCATGTAAGCGCAGTTTACGCAAAGAGATACGCACGCGTATGTCATGTCTAAGGGATTTTGACAAACAGTATAAAAATCTATTCGCTTATTTCGCTATGCGTCGCAGTTGGTCCTCTAGTAAAATGCACGAAGTTGACATAGTTGAATATATCTAGAATATAATACCATCTTATGCCAGATATACTACGCTTGTTATACCTTATTTCACTAGAAGTTGGATTTTTTAAACAAAATATGAAATAAAGCGTCAAATAGATGGAATAGGGGTACAACTTATACTAAATGTACTATAGCATGCTGCCAAAATGAATTGAGAATGTTCAGCCAGTCGTTTCTCTTGAGACAAATTAATTTCCCATAATAGACACCTAACAATATAAATGGTGGCTAATGCCACTTTATTAAATATGGCACGACCTGTGTTATGCCATCGATTTTTCGCGCCAATGTCTATACACACAAAATAATGGCGCAATTAAGTTACTATTTGGGGATTAATGGAAATTGGTTAGAAATCGTTACGTTACAACTGTGTTTAAAGGCACGTAATTTGACATACATTAGTATACTTGTTTTTGTTCGAAATTGCCTAAATCTGAATGCATTTTATTATTTTGTACCATTTGAGTGTGGTAGAATGTTCTAATCATTTAAAACAGGTTGACTATTTTACAATTGGCCTATTCACAAGGCTGATGAAAGTCCATTTTGAGTTTCCCATCATCGCATTGTTTTAACACTGAAACAAAAATCAAGCTTGACCGCCATCATCCGAATCTAATTTTTCTCAATTTTGAGATTTTAGCATGGTTACATTAATTAACTAACTCCCTCAATATGTGCACTCTAAAACTGTCTATTCAAAATGAGAGGATATCTTAAAGGGTCATAATGGCATGAAAAAAATTGACATAATGAAAAGGACCCTTACTGGAATCACTTCCACGAGTTTGAAAACAATTTGGATGTTTACATTCTGTAAAAACAGTAAAAACAGGAAGAGTTCCGGGGGGACAGGGGAGGTGGCAGCTTGTGGCAATTTCTGTAACAGAAAAGCAAGGTGTTCACATCCCTGACAGAATTTACAGTGTATCTAGCATTTTTTGCGACATAATTCAAAAGCATTCAGACCGGGATTCAGGCATTGTACTTTAGGCTTGTAGTAAGATATTGATCTGGCAAGTGAAAGATGGATTAGCCGGGATTAGCACATATACAATAGCAATAGTCTGTGAGCTGATAACAACAAGCTTTTCAAGTTTGGTAAATGCTGGCAATAATGTCAGCATCCTTGTTCCAGAAATTGCCACAATGCCCCCCCCCCCGGAACTCTTCCTGTTTTTACTGTTTTTACAGATTGTAAACATCCAAGTTGTTTTCAAACTCGTGGAAGTGATTTCAGTAAGGGTTCTTTTCATTATGTCAAAATTTTCAAAGGTCAAACACAAATTCCCATACCCTTTACGCTAAAAAAATTAGAAGTCTTGTTTTTCAGTTATTTCAAGTCGAAACAAGATGATACTTTACACGGCTTTCCATTGCGCGTTGCAAAATGTCTGGGAGCTTGCTTGCTTCTTTTTGATCCCTGTATTTCAGGGTATTGTTTTGAAATTGACTCTTAGCTGAAGGCGATGACATTACTGCCCTAATTCATAGTGCACCTAGCAGCAAACATCTGACAAAGACTTCAAATTCAAAGCAGTAAATAGTCTTGCAACATACATGCCGGTAGTTGTTTTCTGTAGGGCTGTAAAGATTATTATTGATCTTATAGATGCTGGAGTAATATATTAGCATGTATCTACATAAGGCAGTCATGTAAACTATATTTATCTGCATTCAAAATATAAGTTTATTAATAGCATATAAAGTGCGTTTTTCTTTATTTGGTTCGGTTTTAATTTAGTTTGAAATTATAAATACATTCTAAACAGTAGATTTGCAAGTGGCTGTAGTACGTATGTTTGAATGTTGTTCCATGCTATAATCCGGTCTTCATCACTGACTCTCTCCCATAATAATTTTCTTTTCCCCATCCATATTTAACATTCTTTATTATGTATTTGGATTCAAAATGTAGAGATATTTGTTACATCAATTGCATCCATTCGGTTGTGTGTATCTAGTATTTATTTTTTTTTTTGTTCTAAGTAGGTTTTGTGTGTGTGTGTGTGTGTGTTTGGTTTTTCTTTTGGGGGGTTGTCTGGGTTTTTTGTTTTGTTTTGTTTTTTGCTTGTTTTGATTTGTTTTTGTTTTTTCTTTTGTTTGTTTAGTTTTTTTTATATTTGTTTTTGTTTCATTGCTTTTGTCTAAAACATGGCTATATAATTTATTCAGATTTTGTCTATTTGGCGATATCTTAATATTCAAAAACTTACAAACTAATAGAAGGCTTACTTTCCATAACACTCGTTGAGCATTTTGGCATGGCAACCAGTTAGTAGTCGACCATCACCAATCAGATTACTCTCATAATTCATATACAAATGACGGCAAATTAACTAAAATAAACACTGCATGTTCCTCGTTAACCCCCTAGTATTTACCACCTATTTTACAAATTCTCTGATTGGCTCATAATAAAACCTCTGAGTAGCCAATCAAAGTAGAGCTTCTACATATCTGGACGCACCTTCAAGCTCTTTTTAACCATGCCTCTGATTGGCTATGTGCATCACATAACCATTAAAATCGACCGGAAGTGCCCGAGGAAAATGACACACTAACACATTACGAAACCTTAAAAAGATAATATCCCCAAAGTCAACTTGAACTGTTATCTTCAGTAGACCGTAAGGTGGGCATTAAGTTAATTAATTTACCGATACTTGCATTAGCCTAATTATTTTACCCTTATCAAATTGCTTATCAACAGCGGAGACGTTTCTGTCTCTAGGTCGTGTGTATTATTACGCTCTAAATATTACACGAACTACTAATGATATATATCGCTACAAAAGTGCTGTCAGCTGTATAAACGTATTATGTTAATCACTCATAACCTGCATTAAGGTGATCAAATTGATGATGTTCGTTTATTTTATAGTGTTTAGTGTGGTTATTGCACTTTAGCTTTCTATAACAATAACTCCATACGCATTTCTGAGGCCGTACAGTCCAAAGTACAAAACAAGGTCAGACATTAATTGATTGAAAACTAATTTGTCTAAAATGTTGTTTAGCGTAATGTGAAGCATCGGAACACCTGTACTCTCTTTGTTGACGTTGGCAGAATTTGTTATTTCTATTACCAGTAGTAACAGACTGATGTCCCGTAACTACTGCTCGGGATCTGAAGACCGCCTTCATGCTGTCCCATAATGCCCTATTCCAGTAGGTGCTTCAACTTTGTTAGTATGTTAGTACGTGCGTTGTTCATTCCATAAACAGTGCAGTTCAAGGCTGACACTCCGCTATGTACGAGGTTAACGTACAGTTCCCAGGAAAAAGGGAAATATGGATTTTCCGATTCTAAAAAAAATCATCTCCATATTAGATGAAGAAAAGAATCAAATCAATGAGATAAAATTTTGCAACTTGCCGCTTCCTAATTCTAGGTGTATCTGCAGATAATACCTACCAGCAGGACACAATTATGCACAGGCTGCACGTGAGTCTATCATTCATATCTGATCGGACCGGATCATTGAAGTATAAAGGTATCATCTTTACACAGGTCACGATACTTGCTGACGAATTCAGACCGGGCGAAAACATTATTTCAGTGAAAAAAACGACCTTGCAGGAAAAGTGCCAGATCTAAAAATAATTACATTTATTTATTTGTCATTATTAAACAGTATTACGATATGATATAAATGTTTAGTTGATAAATGCTGCTGAATATTTAAAAAAATCTAGATTTACTGGCTGTGAATCCCAATCGATTAGAATGGGACGTTTGGGGAATCTGATTGGCTTAAATTAAGAGGAAAAACACAGCTTCATTCACGAGAGAAAAAAAATACATAAACTCTGTATAAATTGAACTCCATAATATTATGTAAATTTTACTTAGTTTAAGTAAATTTTCCTTAATTTAGATAAAATTTAACTTAATTTAGGTAACAATTTTTAATATTATGGCGTCCTTTTTTACATAGTTTTTTGCGTTCATTTTTACATATTTTTTTTCCCCCCGTGAAAAACAAGCAATCGTCATACTCTGACCTTCGAAATTTGCTGTGCCTATACATGGGTGTTACAAAGAATATCTTATCTCTAATACTATTGTGATTAATAGATATATCTTGTTTTCACTGATGATGTTTCTTGTGCGTAATATAATGAAAAATGCTTTTAAGTAGTTTCATAACTTTTTAAAGTTTTTTTTAATAACTGTTAAAGGTTATACTCTCGAAGAAGGCGTTGATCCCTAGGGGATAATTCAGTTCAAAATATATCCAGATATTTTGGATATATTACCTTTTGGTGCACCAAAAAGCAGGGAACAACAGTGGTATTTATTATTATTATATGAGTCATGTACATGATGTTAGTATGTTAGGGGGAAATGGCTATTGTTATGCACTTTTAGACGTTAGGGCGATATTCGTTTCCTTAACGTTCCCTTTGTTTGCGCTTTATTCCGTCAAAGGATATGACTATAATAAAAGGATATGAATATAATTTAGAAAAATCTCAATTATATTAAACCTAATATACTTAAAAATTTCCCCGTATCATTTTTGAAGTATTTATTATTATTATTATTATTTAAATATTAATATTATGATTATTATGATGATTATGATTTATTGTGACTATTATGATTATTAATATGGCACGGAATTGGTTTAATGGTTCATATGAACCCTGTTCACAATGAAAAAACGTGATTGATATTTTTTTTTTAAATAATAACTAGTTTTTTTGACAATGGAAAATGCTAATACAATAGGTTAAGCATCCCTACATATACAAAGGTCTTCAATCTCAGGTTAAAAACCATTTAAACAGATCATTAATACCTCGAAAGGCCAACCTCGCTAAAAACACGATGCGATAGTATCTACTTGATGAAACAACCTTGAAACATATAACAAGGTGTGTGACAGCTGGTTAGAATGGTAATATTTAACGAATTAGTAGTTCATATTATCAACCGTTAGCACTAACTTACAGTGTCTGTCCGTGCCAGTGTAATCCTGAATGGAAACTTAAAATACACTTTGCAACGACTGATAATAATTTCATTTCCCATTCTTTCTAGTCACGTACCGCTTTATTTTTAACCCTCCAGCACTGAATCGCTTCCATTCATTTTCGAATTGATGACGGACCTTGCACTTGTACAACCGACCGCTACCGCTAAGTTATTGTAAAAGAATAAATAATGTTTACAGATATTACAAAGAAAATTACAAATGTCGATTTGAATTATTTAATTGGGTCAAAAAATAATCACTACGTTCTTTATAATCATGACAGACTGAACGAGGAATTTCAAGAGAGTATTGTGCGTTCTGTGTTTAACCGTTTCAATCCTGTAAGATTCTCTATAGTTTATTACACATAGTTCCCGTGCTTTTGAAAAGCCATCTCAAACACCATTGACCTAAGACTAGGCTTCTCCGGACTCATTTGAACGCATTTTTAATGCTGGTTAAGAATATTTTAATGAAAATGCTAAATTTTGGATTTTTTTTCTTCCAAATTCGAACTCTGATACAGTCGTCTGCAAGGGCGAGAGATTTAGTAGCCCTTTTTTAGTCATGTATTTTGTCTATCCGTTTCAACGTAAATACATGCTACTCATGCAACTACAGTCTACCGTCCTTTGATTTAAATAGCTCCGGGATATTTTCTGGTCAATCCGATTTTTAGAACAGCAATGTTTTCATCTTGCCTGTTATCCATTGCACATCTTTGTCGATAGAAATTGATATCTTATATCCTACATGTATGATATGATGGTAATTTGTGTCGTGGTTCACTGCTGGACACCCGGTATCTTAAGAACTTGACCTCTGTAATCTTCTAAGTTAACATGCGGGCGTAATTACTCTATAGTTCATGGCGTTACACCCGGCAAAAACCCGTACATTTACTCTATAATGATTAGCAGTGATGGTGTTAATCTAGAGCCCATTAATAATTCCATGGATGGCTGCTTTCGTTTGCAATTGTGAAGAACATTTCATGATAGCCATTATTGTACCGTGTTACAGTTGAACATTCGGTACTTGCCTCGAGCTGTCACTGCGTGGGTTTTATTACGCTCTAAATATACCGAAAATACTAATGATTATATATCGCTACAAAATGTGTCAGCTGTATAAACGTATTATGTTAATCACTCAGAACCTGCATTAAGGTGATCAAAGTGATGATGTTAGTTTATTTTATCGTGTTTAGTGGTGGTGATTGCACGTTAGCTTTCTATTAAACATACCTCCATAGCATTTCTGAGGCCGTACAGTCCCAAAGTACAAAACAAGGTCAGACATTAATTGATTTGAAAACTCCTTTGTCTAAAATGTGTTTAGGTAAGTAAGCCATCGGAAGCATGCTGTCCCATAAGCCCTATTCAAGTAGGTGCTTCAACTTGTGAGATGTTAAGTACGTGCGTTGTTCATTCTAAACAGTGCAGTTCAAGGTGACACTCCGCGAGTACGAGGTTAACGGACAGTTCCAGGAAAAAGGGAAATATGGATTTCCGATTCTAAAAAAATCATCGCATATTAGATGAAGAAAAAGACTCAAAATCAATGAGATAAAGTTTGCAACTGCCGCTTCCTAATTCTAGGTGTATAGCAGATAATACTACCAGCCGGGCACAATATGCACAGCTGCACGTGATTCTATCAGCATATCTGATCGGACCGGATCATTGAAGTATAAAGGTCTCATCTTTACACAGGTCACGATACTTGCTGACGAATTCAGACCGGGCGAAAACATTATTCAGTGAAAAAAACGACTTGCAGGAAAAGGGCCAGATCTTAAAATAATACATTTCATTATTTGTCATTATTAAACAGTATTACGATATGATATAAATGTTTAGTTGAGAAATGCTGTGAATATTTAAAAAAATCTAGATTTACTGGCTGTGAATCCCAAGCGATTAGATGGGACCGTTTTTTTTGGGGGATCTGATTGGCTTAAATTAAGAGGAAAACACAGCTTCATTAACAGAGAGAAAAAATACATAAACTCTGTAAAATTAAAAAAACTAAAAAATCAATAAAACTTCAATTTTCAAAATTTAAGTAATTTTACTTAATTAGATAAAATTTAACTAATAGTAACAATTTTTATTATATGGCGTTCTATTTTTACATAGGTGTGCATTTTTTACTATTTTTGCCGTGACAAAAACAAGAAATCGTCATACTCTGACCTCGGGAAATTTGCTGATGATATTACATGGTTGTTGTTACAAAGAGAATAATCTTATCTCTAATACTATTGTGATTAATAGAAATAAATTTTTCCATGATGATGTTTCTTGTGCGTAATATAATGAAAAAATGCTTTTAATAGTTTCATAACTTAAAGTTTTTTTTTTAATAACTGTTAAAGGTTACTATCTCGAGAAGGCGTGGATCCCTAGGGATAATTCAGTCAAAATATATCCAGATATTTTGGATATATTACCTTTTGGGGCCACCAAAAAGCAGGGAACACAGTGGTATTTATTTTATTATTATATTATTAGTCGATGTACATGATGTAGTAGGTTAGGGGTAAATTGGCTATTGTATGCCAACTTTTAAGAACGTTCGGCGAAATTCGTTTCCCTTAACGTTATCCTTGTTTGCGCTTTATTCCGTCAAAGGATATGACTATAATAAAAGGATAGGAAATTATTTAGTTAGTAATAAAAAAAAAAAAAAAAAAAAAAAAAAAAAAAAAAAAAAAAAAAAAAAAAAAAAAAACAAAACAAAAAAAATGAGTCATTATAATCTAATGAATATTAAAATTCCCAGTATCCATTTTGAGTTATTATTATTATTATTATATTTAAAATTAATATTAGCTTATTATGATGATTATGATTTTGTGCACTATTATGTTATTAATATGGAACGGACATGGTTAATGGTTCATATGAACCCTGTTCACAATGAAAAAAACCTGAATGATATGTTTTTTTTAACTAACTAACTAGTTTTTGTGACAATGGAAAATGCTAATACAATAGGTTAAGAATCCATACATATACAACGGTCTTCAATATCCGGTTAAAAAACCATTTAAAAAGATCATTAATACATCGAAAGGCCAACCTCGCTAAAAACAACCCGATGCGATAGTATCTTACTTGATGAACAACCTTGAAACATATAACAAGGTGTGTGACAGCTGGTTAGAATGAATATTACGAATTAGTAGGTAATATTATCAACCGTTAGCACTAACCTTACAGTGTCTGTCAGTGCAGTGTAATCCGAATGGAAACTTTAAAATACACTTTGCAAACGACTGATAATTAATTTCATTTCCAATTCTTCTAGTCACGTACCGCTTATTTTTAACCCTCCAGCACTGAATCGCTTCCATTCATTTTCGAATTGATGACGGACCTTGCACTTGTACAACCGACCGCTACCGCTAGTGACCTTGTAAAAGAAAATAATGTTTACAGATATTACAAAGAAAATTACAAAGGCGTTGAAGATTTTGGTATTTGGTCATAAACAATATCACTACGGTCTTTATAATCATGACAGACTGAACGAGGAATTTCAAGAGAGTATTGTGCGTCTGGTTACCCTTTCAATCCTGCTAAGATTCTCTATAGAGTTGATTACAATAGGTCAGTAGCATTTTGAAAAGCCATATCCAAACACCATTGACCTAAGACCTAGGCTTAGCCGGACTTCATTGAACGCATTTTTAATGCTGGTTAAGAATATTGTAAGAAATGCTAAATTTTGGATTTTTTTTCTTCCAAAATGCCGAAACTCTGATACAGTCGTCTGCAAGGGCGAGAGATTTAGTAGCCATTTTTAGTCATGTATTTGTCTTATCCGTTTCACACGTAAATAACATGCTACTCACTCAAAACTACAGTCTACTCCTTTGATTTAAATAGCGCCGGGATAGTTTCTGGTCAATCCGATTTTTAGGAACAGCAATGTTTTCATATTGCCTGTAATCCATTGCAAATCTTGTCGATAGAAATTGATATCTTATAGCCACATGTATGATATGATGGTAATTTGTGTCGTGGTTCACTGCTGGACACCGGTATCTTAAGAATTGACCTCTGAATCTTCTAAGTTAACATGCGGGCGTAATTACTCTATAGTTCATGGCGTTACACCCGGCAAAAACCCGTACATTTACTCTATAATGATTAGCAGTGATGGTGTTAATCTAGAGCCCATTAATAATTCCATGGATGGCTGCGTTCGTTGCAATTGTGAAGAAACATTTCATGCTAGCCACTATGGTACCCGTGTTACAGTTGAACATTCGTACTTGACTCGAGCGTCACTGAGTGGGTTGGATTCCTCGTCTCACCATTTTTCAATAAAATATTATCAAAGACTATAATTACAAAACATTATTTCGAAATCCCACTGAAAGATGTGTTTAACCGAGCACGCAATTAAACTTTATTTTACGCGCACACAAATATTGAACCACACTTTCAACCGGAATAGTCGAGAATTGTAACGACATATTTGCCACTAAAGTACAAAAACTGAGCAAAAACTTTGGAAAAAGGTCATAGTATCACTGCAGGTTGTATCATACACGAGACGTTTTCAAACATGCCTACACATGCATTTTGTGAAAGCATGCCGCATAGGATTGGAGCACACTGCAGTTGTGATGTTCCGTGGCTTGTAGATTTAATATAGCGTGTCACATGTGTACAATGTTTGTACAATCGACGACTGGACTAATGTTATGACAACATGCAAAACGGAATAGGCCCAACGATTAGGTAATAATAAAAGCATTCCGCCTGTTTATTCAGTTACAAGAATTGGAATGTATTGATGGATACCCGTACAGGTCAGAGGGAAAAAATGGCTGACATTGGCTAACGAGGACGGCCGCGGACAGTTTTGACAGGTAAGGCATAAAGGAACTGCAGTCAAATTCTCTTAAGAGGTAAATTTTTCCCAATCATGACAGAGACGCAACAACCTATCAGCACTTTAGTCGGTGATTCCTCCCGGATTATTCAAGGGTTGCTCTTAGATTAATTTATTAACCTATTCAAAGCCTGATTAGTTCTGTTAATTAAAGTTTCTGCACCACTTGCTTTCATAATTAAGCTCATATTTTTTTTCATTGGGTGTATACCACAGGTATTTTTGTCATTGAGTTGAAGCTGCGATAATCGGCATATATAAAGCCCATTACTAGCTGCATTAAAATATATCATATTATTTTTTTATATTTAAAAAATCATTATTGTTCATAGTGATTGCCACGGTGAACATGCTACGCCCTGCAAATGACCATTTTTAAACAAACTAATTAATCGACAAATCATAACATCAAAAGACCGTTGGAGGAAAAGTTCGCGATGACATACAAGGCGGTTACGAAACACGGGTCTTCATGCCGTAAGCAGGATATTTTGGGGAAGTGGCGGATTTTTTCAAAAGGGGACCTTTTCCAGAGGGAGGGAGGGCGATTTGGCAAAAGGGGACTTTTCCCCCCGAAAAGTTGAACAATTTTCGCTCGCTCCCCTCGCTAAATCGATCATTTTGGGCCTTGAGGCATTTTAGGGGGTTTGGGGGCTTTTTGGAAACTGGGGGAGTCCGCCTTATGATTTGCACCACGCCGTGATTCGAACCATTGCCTATACTGAAACTTTCAAAGGTTGCATTTTTGTATAGGCCCTAAATCCTAAAGATTTTAAGTAGGGATATGAACGCCATCATGTACGCTCATAGCCGTGAAGGACCGGAAGTCTATGATCTAGTTTCTACACACAATCGATAAAAAAAGTTGTGATAGTCTCGCGACGATCAAGCAAAACTCTTGCACTTTTACCACACTCACTGGAAACGTCTGCAAAGGACAGCAAATATCTCACGATGTATTTGTTATTTTGACCGGAACTACGGGCTGTCTCTAACGATACAAGAAAAAAAAAACCGCACCCACAAGGCCTATAGTTTCCACCAAGCACACACACACAAACACAAAACAACAACATACAAATACAAACAAGAACGATTATATTGGCAAATTCAATTTCAATTCCATTATAAGATATTTCGAGTCATGTAACTTGGGCCGGGAAAAAGAGGCCAATGCAGATACACGTTAATCAATTTAAAAATATCTTCCATTCCTACCTTCACAAATTACGCAATTGGTCACTAGTTGAAGGCCGCATTTAACGCAAAGTGAGATTGGAGACCCGGTGAATCGCTTTCATCGGCAAAAATAGAATGCTACTCGCGTCAATATTGTTTTTATACACCGGGTACAAACATGTCTCCCAACAAATAGGACTGAAGTTGTCGGAATAAAAATTATTGACATTTAAAGAAATATGAAATATACGAAGTTATCAGCAAGTGTCTCAGTGCAACAAAAATTAGTCTAAGTTAAGTTAGAGTACATTCATATCATGACCCATAAACGAAATCAACACCAATTCTAAGAGTGTGACAAGAGATTGGAATATAATTTGACCTAGTTCGTGAGCTGTGCTTTTGCTGAAACTCATAAGCTCACAGCCACCCTTAAGCAGACTAGGAGGTCTTTATTTTCAATGTTGGTATTGAAGATGATTTGTTTATTTTGCTTTGGCAGGAACTAATCACCCTCGAAGGAGTCCATTCAGCCATTACGTGTGTTCTACAAACGTAGAAAAGCTCCTACTCGAGAATGTACATGAACCAGAAAAATCATATATTGAAAAGGCTCTTCATTACGGGGTGTACCTGCTTCATTGTAAGGCTTACGCATGTTTGCTCAGATGAAGAATGGCACAAAGTACAAGAAAGCGATCGATAAAAACGGCATATTTCAAATTCATATAATAGACGTGGACTTTCATCTAAAAGTCCCATAAATATGATACGCGTAAACTGGATCAAGTTGACGTAAATCCGATGCCCTTGCACAAGTCGGAGAAGACTATTTTTAGACGTTTGTGGGACGTTACTTTGCCGATGTCCTGTCAGCTTTTGTTATGTTACTGGCGGCCAAAGTAGTGTAGAGTGAATTTACGTATGTCAAGGTGCGGCATATTGTTTGTTTTATACTCTATCACATTAATCTTACCCACTTGGAGTTGTACTAACCTAAATGCTATTACAAAGTGATATAGCAGTGGCAATACCACTGTACACAGTGAAAATTGTAGTCGAGTTCAGATTACGGTAATCATCAACAACCTTTTGTGCGTGTGTTTTCTACACAAAGTTACGGTAGTGTATGGAGGTGGGGTGGACTGGTGTGGGGTTGTTAGGTGTTAACTTTAGTAGAGAATTACGCGACAGAAATCTTCCCAATTTGACACGAAAATAAAAATGTATCTGGTATGTACATAAGGCACACAGTGCTGATACTGGATTCATGTATTTTGGGATAATTTTTGTCAATCATATGTTGTGAATCGCTTTGATATTTTGGTTTGGACTCCCCCTTTGGTTGATTCTGGTTTCTTTACGCGTTCTGTTGGACTTAACTATCTACGGAGATACGCACAATTTATTACAACACATCCGCGTGCGCGCAAAAACACACAATAAGCAAAAAAAAATCAGCACATAGAACCCAGGAGGCACTATAGAAAAGAAATACTTTCGACAGTCGTACCACAGAAGTATAATCGCAACGCAAGTAGCAAATGCTGCTTATGTAGGCTACTTCAATTGTGTTCTGGTTGTGACTGACTTGTAATGATTCATGTTCAAATAGATGTTTCCTTGGCTCCAGGCAACCTAATCTGTAGATGGATATGATTTAAAAAACTGGTAATTAATAAGAGAAGTACCGATTTCTATTTCATCTACGAGATGGTACCGCCCTGCAAGGGCTACATGTAATATAGAAACGATATCACGAGACTGCAAACACACTGCCGTGTTATTTACACAAGGAACATACCAAAATGCACAAGGCGAGAGCTGGAGAGGATAACCATGCTTGTTAATTTTTGCCTTTCAGAACCTCCAGGGCACTGTACATTAGATTTTGGAATTGTAAATATTCTAGAGCGTCGTTCCATCCGTGAGGGCAGAGCGGTAAATTCCGCTACGGATGAAAATCTTCGGTGACTTGCATATGAGAGCGTATGCAACAGGGTGTTTTAACCTTTAACCGGTTAATGACTTTCCTTTCGAGCCAGTTTTCAAAGAAATTCAGATGATATACATGTATTGTTAAAGTGCACCGCTATTTGAAATGGTTTAATTTCAAAACCATGGCCAAACATCACGCAAATTGGTATCGTGTAAATGGATCTTGTATTAAAGATGTCAATTTGTTTATAATTATTTAAGTAATATCTGAACTTTGGAACGTTTAAGCGGAGTCTATGACGTACTCAGTGCCCAAAGGTAAGATGCCGTTACCAATGCAGCCTACAGGACTATCCAGGCCGAATGCTCATAATAGTAGAAAGCAGTACTTGTACTTGGTTCATTCTAGGATTCAAGCGTGACGGGTTGATTTAACGTCACTTTTTTGGCCATACTAACATTTACCCTTTTTTTGTTTTTTCTTTTTTTTTATACCTACTCTATCATGTACCAAAATAAAGCAGATGATATTAGAGTAGGTGCGAAGGGATACGTAACTATGCCGTTACTTCTAAGTGGGTCGTGTCGTGACGACGGATATCATTACATAACGTGAACTGATATGTGCCCGTCAGTTTCCCCATGAGGCGCAGGAAGTAGCCTATAACCACACGGACCTTTAGTTGAATTTACTTGAGATTTGGAATTAACCGCGCGTTTTTGTTTTTGTTTTTTCTCTGTGATTAGATGTAGAGTCAACTTCCGTCAGTGGCAAAAATCAAAACCACAAATAAAACAATAACCAAATATTTTTTTAAGTATGGATTTTCCTACGTTAGAGGACGTACCTTATGCGATTTACGACAAAGGAAATTATAAAAATGGTAAAGGCCAAGATATATCACGGCAAAACCTAATTATAAATAAAGTTGTGAATTGAATTCTGATTGTCATCCACTTATAAGTTGGGATTCGTTACTCTTACGAGCTCAGAGAAAGGCAATGGAATAATCAACGCTTACTTAGCTAAGTTACCATTTTCCACATATTATGTATACCTCCTACAAATATCGCGAGTTTAGGGTTACCCAACTATCATTTCCTTTATTTTAGAAACAAAAAGATTAATAGTAAATTTACCACGAAAATATAGTCGACATTTTTAGAGACACTTTTCTTTATGCATTGACAGGGAATACAACCCCAACAGGATTCAGCAAGGCGTAGCTATTTTTACAGAAATATCCCAAACCCTGTCATACATTTTTTTTTTCGCTTCGATTTCCCTCCTCGTCACGGACTCGTTGAAAATTGCCAATTGCGTGCGAGAACTAAGCCTAACCCTTTACTCCAAACATCATCGACAAGAAAATGAAGCTGATATGAAGTAACCAGGCACGTCAACGAAGGATTTCTTTTGATTTTTTTCTCTCTTTTTGATTTTGCTCAACCTTGGGGTCATATATTAGATTGAGATCGTGACTTGGGTAAGTTTCTGCAAGCGTGTAAACAACTGAATAAGGAAATAATGCGACCCATCTTTATCCATGTCATGCGTCGCTAGCCCATCTATATTATACTTTTTTTATATCGTGCTAAAATTTGTTCTACATTACAGTCTTTTAAATATATTTTATGTATTGGCACCAATTTAATTATTTTCTTTCCATTTAGTAAGCTCTTGATCTCAATCTTGGTATTTATGTTCGTGTGTCCTTTTGGGGAAAACCTTAGCTGAAAATGTTAGCTTTTAATACTTGATTCGTGCTTCCGCGAAAGCAATCTCGAAAAGCAGCAAATTTGATTTGAATCTCCTATTTTCCCCTTTATTTGTCTACAGTAGAAAGTAGATAACAACATATTTCATTACAACTCAAATGTTATCATTGATTTATTTTCATGCGTATCTGTCAGAGGGAAAACCAACGTTTCTTTTATTAAGGGTTTGCGTTATTCAATTCTTATTTCCACGAACCTGGAAAAGTGATATGTCAGTATAGGTGTTTAACCTGTTAGTCCAGGCTACGAGACCATGTGACCTTGTTTACCCTAGATATCATGTTTTTCAATTGTTTTCTAGACAGTTTTTCCTGCTGAATCTGAATCCGATGGATGCCAGACGAAAAACCTTGAGCATATTCGAGGAAACGCAAAAATTCACAAATGGCCACCAAAACACTAAAAACTCATATGTTAATTGCTCAAAAGTTGTATTTTTTTTGCCTGTCAAGTCAAAAAACCCATTGTGACCAATTAAGCTGTGATTCAGTAACACCTAATTAAGAGATTCAATATGGCCGTCAATACAACAAAGCATCTGATATTTGTCTACTTTTGACCGTAGAATGGTAACATGATATATATACCAATGCTTTAGCAATCAATATATTAATTGAAAACAATTATGAATAGCTTTCAACAATTTTCTAATCAATCAAATCAATAACCATTCAAGATGGCTCCAAAATGGCAAAATTAATTACTACTTAAAGGCAAGGGCTACCATGTATGTGTATATCCCTAAAACTGCTTCAGAGCAATTTAAATATCATACTATAATCAAAGTGATTGATATCTGCAGATGACATCCTAGATAGGCGTTCAATATGGCTGCAAATGTTAATCAATAAAGGTCAGTAATTCATTCACGCTGTAGGCTAAAGATAAAATTTTGTGGTTTTTAGTTTGATTATCACTACCAAAAAATACCAGTGAGGCTATCTTAAGTGTCATTGAGTCGCTATTCATCAATATCCCAATATGGATGCCAATGGACGCTTAAAACCTACCAAAAACAAAGAAACATATCTCTCTAGACTATTAGTGATCGGATTTTTTCGCCGCTTAGTAAGTGCCATTTCCAGCCATATTGGATACCCATTTTGGATGGCATCTTACATGTATCGATTCCTCTGATTACATAATGATGTGTACATTGATCTGATTGACTTACATGGATATACACAAACATTCAGTACTGGTTAGACACAGCTATCAATTAAGTCAGCTTAGAGTATCGAAGCCATCTTTGGATCCTATGATGACGGAATTTATTATCACATTTTTAAAATTATGTCTTATGATTTTAATTAATTTCTTGACTGCCAAAACACCAGGATCGATACCAAAATACCAACCTGCAGTCAAAAATAGATCACGATCAGACACTTTATTGCATTGGCGGCCATATTGCATCATGATTACGCGTGGTTACAGAATCATATGTTAATTGGTCACAATGAATGTTTAAACAAGACAGGATGAAAAATCACAACTTTTGAGTGAACAAGAGATGAATGTTTGTGTTTTGGTGGCCATTTTCATTTTTTTTTTTGCGTTTTTACAAAAATGCTCAAGGTTGCTCGTCTGGCATCCATCGGATTCAGAATCAGCATAAAAAACTGGTCTAGAACCGTGAAAAACATTATATATCTAATAAAACAAGGTTGATATTAGGTATCAATGAATCTGTAGCCTGGACTATGTCGTTGTTAAAACAAGAAGGGAAAAAGTATTTCTTGGTTTTACACGACCGACCGTGCAAATTAAATAGCCTATTACAACTTTATTTTTGTGCATTAAAAATCCCGTTATTTTGAAATTGCTTTTTCATTTGTTGGAAAATATTGCAAAAATTGCATAAAATACCAAAGTTTGGCTGTATTTTTTATTATATAAATAGAGATACGAAAGAGAGACACAATCACAGTCTTTGTAGATCAATTTAAGCGATAAGCAAAGAAAAAATAGATATATAATCAAATTTGACGTTGTACCATGCACTCTTTTAACTTGATTAGTTGCAATAAATAGGAAGCATAAAGAAAAGCCATACTGTTCCTGTCTGCGTTCTTAAAAACTATGTTGGCAAATACATATAGCATTTTCTTTGGTTTAATAGTTGTACAAAGGCGTTCTTGTGAAAAACGTAAGCAAGCTAAACTTAGTTTTGCTATAACATCCGTGTCCAGAGCGGCTTCGTGAGTTTGGCTTTGAGACTTGACTATGTTTTTAGAATTCAGAGGTTGGTTTTTGGTTACAAAATTCTTAATAGGGCCCAGTTCTTTCATCTCTTTCATTCATCGTAGTTCTTTGGATAATTCAAGGCTTTTACACATAATTGCTAGAAGTAACTCTTTCTATAAATCCATGTTTGTCTCACTTCCTCGTCTGTGGAACGAAATTCCGTCAACATTGCATTTGGCTCAAAATGTGGGAATTTTCAGATCAAAATGTGGGAATTTTCAGGTCACAAATTGAGGTTCTGCTTACAACCAAAAGATGAAGTGTATTTTTGTATTTGATTAACTCTACTAATTATATCCTTTAATGTATTGCTATTTTATTTAAATTCTAGCATTTTGTTAATCTACTGCTATTTTATTTTTTGCATTATGACCTAGCTGCCATCAATGTTGCTCTTAATAGGAAAGTGTGCACTTAGGTGCTTGGGTATTTTTCAGTCCTTTCATTTTTCCAAGATTTCTTGCTTATATTTGTATTTTATATTTTGCATGTGCAACGCATTATGTTTTGCAAGTAATTCAAATAAATATTATTATTAAAGGATTAAACACACACACACACCTCTAAGAAAGCTAATATACTTATTTCTAATCATTGCAAGAAACACATCAACAAAATAATTATTACAATTACAAATCAATTTCATTGATTTTTGTAAAGAAAAAGGTCCAAACTATTTACACCCTGTCTCCACATTCCTTAGGTTGTATTATAAAATGCCAAAACATAACCTAATATGAGAAAATAGACTTCAATCATTCCACTAACTCACGACATCATTCAAAGTGAAGCCCGTAGTTATTTTACCACAAATGAATTCAATTTTAGTGTAGAGAGAAGTGTAAAATGCTCCATTAACAATGCTGCCAGTTGGAGGTTCTCAAAGCAAATGGTTATAAACCATGTAAAGAGCGTAGAGTGCTTTCTATGACGGTCCAGCTCTTATAGTGGACCAAATGGATCAGATAATTTTCATTTTAGATCAAGAGAAAATGGCCTTTATGACTAATAAATCATCGCCATGCACTGTTAAGCACGCAGTTAAATATGCCATAAGCTATTACGTTTATGACGTTTATACACACTTGACAACCTAACAACCTAATCCCGGCTGCCATTTCTTTAAGATCAAGTGACTCAGCTGACCGCTTAACATGGTAATGTCGATATCACAACAATATGTGTGAAAGTGCTGGATCAAAAGATTCAGGCAAATACCCTTTATGGGTGCTGATTTGCTACGTAACCACTTTTGAACATGGGGTTAAACATGCAGGCCAGATATCCCCTAAAGCTCTTATCTGTTATAAGGAAGAGATCTTCCATTATGAAAATGGTACCATGTTAAATTTCATACAAAATGTCAATACGTTATAATTCAACAATTGTTTTATTTTATTTTTTAAATCTCTCATAGCCACCGTACTACTTTAGAAATAACCGATTGTTTAGCTAAGCATTTTGTTCAAAATCTTTTGATGATACAGGTCGCAGAATCTTTTACTGAGTGTGATGGGTTTCCATAATAGTGGTGGCACCCTTTATAAGAAGTACATTTTATACACGCCCATCAGAGTGGCCTTTTTCAACCGATGAATCTTTATCATCAGCACTTTGCTTTAAGCAGTACGGCTTGCACATTTGGACAACCTTAAAAGCTGATTTGTATAAGCACTGGTCAACGTTTTTAGGTCGAACAAAGTGATCAAAGGGTCTCTTTCAAAGTAATGGCTAGATTACAAAAAAGAAGCTCGTATGTAACCATTACGTTCAAGACTTATTTCAAGTTCTCTTAGGACGCAGTTAAAAGGATGTCTTTATATGTTGAAGATCATTGCATTGTGTGGTCTATATTTTCAAGGAACATGGACATAGTAAGTAACTTACATATAACAATACCAAGAACAAGATTGAATTCTTTTTTCTTTTCAGTTTGAAGAATATTGACTTATAATACAAATTCTAGCTATAACATGCCGTCATTTTTTCACGATGTTGACATTTTGACAAGTTTGAATTTTAACTTCTGCGTTCCTTCAAGAATTACAATTACAAAGATTTACCATTTTCAAAACCAAACATAAAAGTTTGCGCCTTTGTTTGTGTATTTGTTAGTGTTTTGATTTGTGTCTTTTACAGAAGACTCCGAATCAAATCTCGCAAAGCCGTAAGGGGGATTTTCAAATTTAAAAGAGAGAGAGAGTGCAAATAAAAACACCAAACTTTTTAAGAATCCTATGGGAGTGCCTTGTAAAATGAAGACTGTAAAATGAATGAATACAACAGCCAGTATCAAGGGTTTCTGCAGAACCAGTCCAACTTCTTTAATAAGACCCTAAGACTGCACAAAGTAGCTCAGAGAATTTTCATTTCGGTTAAGTGCCCTTTTCAACTGATGAATCTATATCGTCATCACTTTTATGCACGCAGTTAAAAATATGCTTTGAGCAATACGGTTATGACGCTCATGCACACTTGACAACCTAAAAGGCCCATCCCTGTTGACACTTTTTTATATCTTATTTGCACGCGTTATTAGTAGCAAATGGTGGAAAAGACCACTCAATAAATCTGGCGAGATTATGCAATGGCACGACTTATATAAATGTTTTGCCAAAGATTTGATAATGCTGCTGTTTAGTTGAGAGTATAACAGCCACGTAGTCATTAATGGAATTAGGATGAAGAAAAACTTGACAATGTGATGTTTACGAAAGTACCGACATTTCCAGGTCTCTGTGTTTTGATTTCCATATATCAACAGTCACTTGCTCCCGTACAATTTCATAGTTCATCCCTTTTTAATCAGTCCAATCTGGTTTTTAATTAAATTGAAAACAAGCCCCTTTCACGCTAGGCGAGATAGTAAATTGAACTATTTTCTTTTATGCCCACGAATCTGCTATTTCAATATATCACGGTGTTTTGCTTTTTGTAATAATCGACCGGCCCAAAAGACAAGAGGAGAAAGAGAAAAGAGTGTGTCTACCGGCTATGTAATAAATTCTATTTTGCTTCACTGAATCGGTCACTCCCTGTTAAGTAGGCTAGTCTTTTCAGCTCGGGGCCACGGTTCAAGATATTGGCTTCACATAGGGCCCACAAACTGACCGCCATTCACTCAAGGAGACAGCTATTTGTGAGGTGCTTTACTTATGAAAGCTCTATATAAATAAGATGAAATTCGATGCGGGATTCGCAATGGGGAATTCTGCTGACATTTTCTACTCCATCTCGCTATTCTCACCTACATTTTTTGCCCTTTCACAGATTATATTTATAGTCATTCATTTATTTATTTATTTCAAACTGTAATGCAAACCGCAAACACTGTAGTGATTAATGTGATGGAGAAGGAACATTTCAAGCAGTGGTATTTATGAGGAAGGAATATGGTAGGAACAACAAAAGCAAAATGATGCGTGCAGTTGATGTCGTTTTGAAGAATCATATTTTGCGTTTATCCTCTTCTATAGTTGCAGTGTTAGTTTATTAAACAGTGTGTTTGCTTTGTCAACACTCCTCTCTATACGCTCGATGTTTTTAATAAACACTGATATATTGCCACGTATGTTGACAACAAATACAGCAAAGAATATTTAGGTGTTCCAGCTAACCACAAGGAATGAATGCTATTTAAACAACTGTATTGATACTGTTTATGTTGTTTAATTTATAGTGCGGTTTTGATTTCTGTTTTTATGATTATTATGATTTTAAGGTGAAAGACCTTCTGGAGTGCTCGGTTTAGAGGCTTACGGCTCTATTATCTTGTTATGGATTTTGCACAATTTCTCCAAGGGCACAACAGTTAATACTCGAAGTTGTTAACTTCATCAAAGTTGGGATTTTCCGCTGTCTTCTTTCATTCTTTCAGCAGGATTCAGTTGCGAAACTTTAGTTTTGTATATGGACCTTTTCCTTTCAAGACAGGTTACTGGTAATGCGACTAAGTGAACATCTTACGATTATGACTCCCGATTTCACGCAGTCGACTGCAGGCAAAACGTCCCCAAAATTCCCTTATCAGTACGATCTTAGGCCTCAGGTGGAACGAGAGATTGTACATAACAGGTGTCACTAAAAATGTGAAAAATCTGATTTTTACACTTAAGTAAAGCTTTCTATCCAAAATATCTCCATGTGAAATGAAGCTGTGAATCATTTCTTTGGTACAAAAATTGTGAAATTTCTCATTTGCTATAGGAGCAAATACTAAATTCAGCCCATGTTTTATATTGAATTGAATTAAGAAAATTAAAATTGCCTTTTGTTTTCACTTCCAAGATATTTCTTTAGGCAAATACAAGGTAAGAAATCTATTTGTCGTCTTATCTAAATGAAATCACTACATATGAATGTTCCATTCACAATATATGGATGTCCCAAAATCTCTCGTTGCACCTTTAACTATCTTGCATGACATAATATGAAGCATATTTGTTTGGATATGATATGATCATGTTAACATTTGTTTATGTTATTGGTATTGTTTATATTATTTAATTCGGTATGTAGCAATTATGAACACTTCTGGTTTCTTTTATTACTACAATTTTAGGGTTAACTTTCTGAAGTTTTCGGTAAGAGACTCGCGGCTCCACATCTCATCTTAGCTTTCTTACAATTTTCTCCAAAAAGGTAATTACTTGAAGTTGTTAATTATATCTTCGTTTTAATTCGCCCTTTTTCTTTCTTTCGCATTATATTCCAAAATATAAGGCATATAAGGCACATAAGGGCCAGTGAATATAGTACCCGACCCACGCAGGAAAGGTTGGGAGTTCGAGCCCCGCTGTGGCCAATGTACAGCGCCCGTGAATAAGGCGCTTTACCTCAATTACTCCCAGTCTCCACAGGTGTATAAATGGGTGCCGGTGTAAAGAAACCGAGTGTCCCCATGAGAGAGTGTCCTACACTGTTAGAAATTTTCGTAAATTAAGAAAACAGATTTTCGGTAAATTTACGGAAAATCTGTTTTAGAAAACAATAAAAATAAAAAACAAAAAACATACAAAATGTTAATTTACGGAAATATTTCAAAAATTTCTGGCAGCAATATTTCCGGACTTTTTTTTTTTCGTTCCGTAATTTTAAATTACGGAAAAATTCTGTTAAAATACACATTTTTTTCCATAATATGAGACAAATTTCTGTAAAAATACTGTCAAAGTTCCGTTAATTGACAGAAAATCTGTAAATTTACCCTAAAAGTCTGGAAATTCTGCTGCCAGAAATTTCCGTAAATTTACGGAAATTTTTCTAACAGTGTAGCTACCCAATTTGAGCAACGGTAAGAAAAACCGTGACCTTGTAGAGAAGCCATTTGGGTACATGGCTGAAAGAAAGATGGTATAGCATTCAATGTTATGTTACGCCTCACCCACCACCTTTCTTTTGAAGCTTGGTAGGGTAACAAAAATAAAATATTATCTTGCATGACAAAATCAGTGATAATAAGAAATATAAGGAAAGTATTATAATATTTGAAGATATGATAGTATTAATGTGTTTACATCTGCGATTATTGCGAACCGATCCTAGCAAAATATTTCATCCGGAAATTGGATTGAAATCCATTTCAAATCTCGGACGGAATAGTTATATTCGCATGATTCGCTGATGAGACAAGAACGACAACTTACTATCCCGCGAATGTATTGAGACATCAGTTTCAATGAAAAATAATTTTTATTTATAAAAGCTTTGCGTGCGTAAATATTGATGAGATGAAATTCGATGCAAAGTATTCCGTTTTAAAAAATTGACATAAATATTCATAAGATGACGTTCGATGCAACCTTTTCAATGAGATTTGTGCTAACATTCGATATGTCTATTACGTCTCACGCCTTACCAAATTTCCTATTTGATGTTTTTTTCTTCTAACTTTAAGCCCTTCAGCATTTTTATATCTATAGAAATGGTGTACTTTTTACAGAAAATATCTTTGACTATATTTGAGATAAAATATGCATATTGTTCATAGATTAATATACATTGCTATATTACCAATGGCTTTAAATACTTGCAACAAATCATGAGTGATTAAAACAAATGTTTGCCTTGTGTATAGTTAAGTACTGCACATACAGTGATTTTTAACAAATCTCCCTTATAGACCGTATACAATAGCCAGCCATGTTGGTGGACAGGATAGACGCATTCCAGTACTACAATAAATTCACCTGTCAGGCTGTCAATGATCCCTGTACAATCGCTAAACATGGATTGATTGACAGCTTAATGTATTGTAGTCCTGGAATGTAAGCATCTTGTCCACCAACATGTCTGGTGGCTGACTTCATATTGAATACGATATATTAGTAAAGAAATCAAAAGGTATAAAATATTTAAAATGCTGTAACAGGCTAATTTTTAATTTACGTTATGTTTCAAAAGATATTTTCGTGGTCTAAAAAAGGTAAACGTTTTATATCCCTACGTCCATTAACTGCACTATTGAAAAAAAGAAATCACGGAGCGGACTCCTACCTTGATTTGGGGGGAAATTGCCCCTAGATCTAACAAATTTTACATCTTCAGCCAATCTTACAACTTGACCTCACATGACCTTTTCACCTTGGTATGTGACCTATGACCTCATCAACAAATGAGTGATCCCATGTTACACCAATGATTTAAGTTGGTTTATATCCATTGAAGTATGCGGATATAACAGCAAATGTTAACCCTTTTTCACAACAGACAACAACAAACAACAGACAAGAACTACATCGTCAATCATCATCAATGATCATCATCATCATCATCAATCATCATCATCAATCATCCATCATCCTCATCATCCTCATCATCATCATCATCATCATCCTCATCCTCCTCATCCTCATCATCATCATCCTCATCATCATCCTCATCATCATCCTCATCATTATCCTCATCCTCATCCTCATCCTCATCATCACCATCATCACCATCACCATCACCACCATCACCACCATCATCATCACCACCATCACCACCATCATCATCATCCAACAATAGTGGACAAAGTGATCCCTATTTGTCTTATGGTGGGTTCATACTTCATCGGCAGACATCGGCCGACGCTAGCCTTTCGAACATGCATTATGCGCCGGATGCATGAACACGCGCGTTGCGTAAAATGCATGTTCGAAAGGCTAACGTATGCAGACGTCTGCTGATAAAGTATGAACCCACCATTCCTACCTTAAGGCAGTAGACGCAATGACTGTGAATGACAGGTGTCTTTGGAATGTCTAGGATACCCCTGGTCATGTAATCGGATCAATTAAAAAAAATAAAAGCTGCCATGAATTCTTGAACAGTATATAACTGAAGGTTTGGTTGGTTGTTTCATTCTTTCAGGACACACTATGTACTACATATCATCGTGATTTCTATTTTTGTCCATGAGTCACTGTGAGCTGATCAAAATGGAAGCATCGACAGGGACACACTATGAACATTTTACAATATCAATGCTATGGTGTAATTTTGCTGACTTACTGATATTTTTTAAACACAAAAGTATTTAGAAATATATTGAAACATAGCTATATATATTAGCCTGGCTTTCCTCTTTAAAGGCACTATCAGTGATCCACCCGAAAGAGTACATATATTTGAAATTTGCAGGAGTAATTTAAAAGTGGAGTACAAGTCCGTAGAATTCTCGTTAGTTTTTTTCCCCAACTGAAAAAAATACAGAAAAGCAAGAAAATATTAGCAATGGCCAAATATGAATCCCCATTAAATTGGGTGTTGCAGTAAGTGTCAGCAATGACTAAAATATCTGATTTTGTCCTTATGAGTTTTTTGATAATTTTTTCGATTTTTGATTTTAGCATTAACTCTAACTCCAAACCATCGCCAGCCTATTACTTTGCTAATTAATGATATATGTAGCTAAACCCCTCCCTCAACAAAGAAGCATGTATATTTCCATATACTGTACAAATGAAACCCGTAATTAAAAGAATTTATAGGTTTGATTTTAAATTTATTTCTTTTTCCAAACAAAAATTTATTTTTATTTTTCCAAACAGAACTGTACGGGCCTGTATGTACAGGAACTTGTTCAGTTATAATATTATCACAGTTAAACATTTTACGTCGAACTGATAAGTTTATCTGACGATCCGACTACATTATTTGCACCCAACCGGAACTTGGTGCTGCTAATTGGTTTTAGTACACATACCATGGTAAATGAATAGAAGTATACTCTGCTCTGAAAACATTAATTGGTTAATTTGACAAATTAAAATTTGTCATGCAAATGAATCTTTATCATTCTAGAAAATAAAGCTATTTTTTCATAGTGTTCAATTAACAATTATCGGCTTTTCAAATTATTCTTGTCATCATAGATATTTGTATGACTTATAACATTCCACTTTTTAAAATTGCATGACAAAATTGTCGTTCAAGGCACTATCAGTGATTGCTAAATCAAAAAAAAATCAGAAATTTACATTTTGTAACAAGTATAGGTATTCTAACATACATTGCAAGTGATCAGTCTTAAAGCAACCTATTAAGGACGAAATCGGATATTTTAGTTATTACTGTCCGTACGGACACATACTACAACACGTAATTGAAACGGGGTTCATTTCTTCGAACACTACTGTTTTCTTCTTTTTCTGTCAATTTCTCAGTTGGAAATATACCTTATGAGAGTCCTACAGACGGTCTTTCACTTTTAAGCTATTCCTGCAAATTTAATATTTGTTATCATCTTTCTGGGTGAATCACTGATTTAACTTGTCATGTTAATATTGCCTGGCAAATTACATGACAAACTAAATGACAAATGATGCATTCGTAATTTATCATTTTGATGGACACGACTAATTTAATAAGCTATAAATTCATAATTCGTCCTTTAATTTGTCACACACTAAAAAATTGCAATGTACTAGAAATGACAAATTAACGACAGTTGTGTCATTCATTAATTTGTCATGCAATTTTAAAAAGTTAAATTTTATAAATCATAAAAATATCTGTGATAATAAAAAAAAACAATTGTTAATACTACAAAATGCTAATTAAACAAAGGTTGATATCCTTGAATGATAAAAAAATCAGCGTGCATGACTAATTTTAATTTTTCGAATAAGACCCTTTTCTATGAGAAACACCTTTGAAGAACAATTGAGGTCTTTTTTATGGTTGGTTTGTACGTAGCGCAGCTTTTCCTTAAACATCGAAATGGCTTGGTAAAACAAAAAAATTAATACACGTGATCAGAAAATATTTCAAAACTACCCGGCAAATGTAGGTCATTCTTTCAATGGTCACATAAAGAATTTGAACAAACACTTATGAAACGAACCCTGAAATATAGCGCCTTGGCAATGTTTTTGGGTTGAAAGTGGAACAAAACACTTAAGAGTGCAATTTTGCAGCATATAAGAGACCAGACAAAAGATATAGAGCTTCTGTTGTGCACACAGAGTTTATAGTTCTTTCTGTAGTCTTCTATTAAGAATATCTGTCCCCTAGTGGCTTCAAAGGGGTTCTGTAAGCTATATGGATTAAACACAACTAACTCACTTACACATAGTAGTATATGGGGAAAACTGACAACTTTGGGCGTATTTCTTTCACATTTAAACTCTCTCAGAGAAAATACAACAATACCCTAGTACTGGCTGTACCTCCCGAATCCCTTCTCAATACTGACCAGGAAGGCTTCACCAGCGAGCGCGTCAGCCCTGAATAAGCGAGCCCTAGTTCTAGGCTACAATACCCACGCTAAATTACAAGCTAAATTCGCCAAATGACCAGATTTTTAACATGTGTTGACCAAAACATGTTTTAGTTATGAATATCTGAACGTAAAACGCGTCGAATTGCCCAGCACCAGATACTCTACACTGATAGTGGGTCAATCAAGGTGAAATTGATGAACGAGGAGTAAATTGGGTAATGAGGTGACGAAAAGAATTGTGCTCTGCTGAATTAAATCTACTGGTACAACAATCCACCAGAAGGTCAAAGGCTTTGTTGTGTGTTTTACAACAGATCAAGTTATTGATTATTTTGACGTTTAATTGATTTTAATATAAAAATGGGGCGATCTATGACTCAATTAATCGGCCAATATAGACTAATTTGACGTACTCAAAACCGCTTTTTCATGTGTGAAATAATAGCAGTGCGATATACGGGTTAACATTCTGACGGCATCTAGAGTGCATCTGCAGTTAAATTTTATCAAAAAATACTACTCTGCAAATAGGTCTGCCAATGGTGTTGCCCAATATAGAATCCAGAAAAAAATCAAAGTTTGACATTACTTTAAATATAATTGGTTTTTAAAATTCGCGTTCGGTGATGTTATTTGTAACACTTTTGGTGACTTTTAACATAAATTCCTATTGTTTTGATATTTTTTTTATTTCGTCAGTGTTCGTATTTCGGCCAGATCTCCGTTGATATGCGTCCTATAGGCAATTTACTTTTGTAATCGGCCTTTTCCTTCCAAGAGAGATTGTTATGGGCGGCGCGGTGTTCTATAATAAATTTATCGCTGTGATATTTTACCACTTCGGGTAGTCTAAGGGAATAAAGTTAATGCACACTATATGAGTTTTAGCTGAAGCGGTAAAAATAGCAAATCTATTATAGAACACTCAAAACTCCACCACCCGTTGCTTGCCGGTTCGTTCTATAGTGAGAACTGGTTTTCTACTGCTGTGAAAAAGAAGGACGGTTCAATTCGCTGGTTCAATCCTGCGTTTAAGTTTTGAAGCCGTCCCTCAACTAGCGATCTGACTCCATTTCACGCCCACTCCGTCCAAAACTGTCGACAATTTCCAGTATAAGCTCCAACCGGATATACTATAGCAACTACAAGCAATGTCCATGCCTACTTTATTTGTTTTTAAAGATACTAAATTTGCATATGTCAACACTCTAGCATTTTACCTCCAAGTATTTGTTTTTGATCAACAGAAGCCGCATCAAATAAACAAGAATCACAACATCTAGGACTTGTATACTCAGAATTGAAATTTACAATCCACTCAAAAACGAGTTTATTCTGATAGACACCCTCTGCCGTGAGAGTGACAACCAGTGATTCACTTTACATTTTAGATTATGTTAACGTTCCACAGTCCTTGACATTCTCTCTTATGTGTCTGATATGATATGTCTTCTTTAATAATACCCTAGACTCAATTCCCTCGAGATTTTCTTCAGCAAAAATGTGCTCTAAATGTCAAAACAAGATTCACATACACGGGAGCTCTACGCACCGTGGCACCCTCTTCAATATTAAATGTATAGTTCGCCATTTTATTAAGGCCTAGAAAATATCGTTGCTTGGCGAGATAACTACACTATATGCAATACACAGCCATACCGTTGGGGAGGGACTACAATCGATATATGCACCTGTTATTAAATTCCGAAAATGTTGTACAGGTGGTTATGGTCTTGGTATTTATTCATCGGAATTACATACTATGACGTCGTAATGCATACACGGTCTCTAAAGACCTCGTACAATAACGGACAGGCACGGCATTAGAAAGCTAGCTACCCAGATTACAGGATTACAAAACTCGCCTATCACTGAATCGCATAAATGTTCCCAATGTACTCGATGCCATTATACTCTTGCTATTTGTATCGTGAGGCAAGACATTTTTAGGTATGTACCACCGAGTATGACACCTTATACTCTATAATGTCGACAATAGTTTCGTCAAATTGCTCACTCATCCCATATGGATTAGTCCCAAGATCGCCTATTTCCGTGAAATTCCCGTGAAATGGAATACAATATGCCAATGAGTATTTCACTTTCAATTAATGATACATTCGTTCATTCAGAAATTGTACAACAGTTTTGGGAAATGTAATTGAGCATAACAAAAAGACAGCTTCGCGTAGAAGAGTAAATCTTATCAGTAGCATTGCGACTATTATATGGCTAAAAAGATGTATTTACATATTTCATTTACTCGCGCAAACATACAATCCGCTGTCTTAGTTTTGATAACGTTTTCATGCATTCTTCAAAGAAGGTAAGAAGGAGTAATCTATGAAGAATGAATAGGACATTCCCCTTTGTCATAATTTGTTCAAAAGTGTAAATTAAAGCAAATTAACTCTGGTTTAATCCTTTGTATAGTAGAGTCAAAATCAGGTAATTCACAGCAGAAATATAGAATGTAGTTACTCTCTTTAAACATGCTTAATTTTACACGCAAACAATTAGTTCCACATCTGATATAACCATATTATTGTTGGGCGAACTACTGTTACTAGCTCATCGTACTCTATAAATTTCTTAGATTAAAATGGAGGACAAATCTGAAATTTGATTAAAATTTTTAATCTATAAGATTTGTATTTCAATGTATTTTGATTTAAATTTTCAATTTAAACTTGAATTTGTCCCTCATAGCAATCCAGATTGATTTTCAATCTAAGAAATTTAGAGAGTATTTTACAAAATAACTCAATATTATCAATTTATTACTAGTATTGTATCACGACTATTTTTTTCTCTGTTTTCTTTTTTTTTCAGACTGTATCCTTTTCTATATAAGAGCCATATGGATAAGTACAACACAACAATAGCACAGCCAAATAATGCGTACTGTTGGTAAATTCGATATGAGATACGATTTTCTACCATATATTGGACCGTTTATACTCGCCTAAAGTATCGCACAGTATAACGCATTACTTGAGTGACAACCAGTGATTCACTTTACATTATGTTAGCGTTTTACAGTCCTTGGCATTCTCTCGATGTGTCTGATATGATATGCCTTCTTTAATAATACCCTAGACGCAAATCTCCCGAGATTTTCTTCAGCAAAAATGTGCTCTAAATGTCACTGTGCTCCTCTGCTTATACAGAACAACAAGATTTACATAAGAACCAACTACATGTTCGAAAGTCCATTCCAATATTAAAGGAACGATGAAAGAGATTACATGTTAATCTTTAATGATAGACCTATGTTTATATAACATGTTAGTTAACAGTTTAAGCAAAATAACTCAAGATTTGGACAAAACTGCTCAAATGAACATGCTCCAAATTTAAGCTCTCTTGGGCAGTTCCGTTCCAAAACAGGCAGGTAAATTCTTGCAGGGATGTCAAAACCTTGATTGTCCGTGGCAGGAATCTCATACTGTTTTACTGTTTTACAGAATGTAAACATCTAAATTGTTTTCGCAATTGTGGAAGTGATTTCAGTAAGGGTCCATTTCATTACATTGGAATATTTTTCATGCCATTGTTTCCCTTTAAGGGAGAGCTGAACATTACATGAAACTGTTTGCCACAATTTAGTCAATGTAAGGGTACGGAATATAAAAGTACATATTTCTTGAAAAGAAATTACCTTAGGAATCCAAACCATAGTGACACAACTGTTTGATACAATAATTTTTTTACACAAAATTATACCTCTAACTTTGAAATCGTACACGATTTTGTTTTCAACACAGAAAAAATATATTTGGGGCGAATCTTGATTTATAACCAAAATAATCTACAACTATTACCTCAAGGTACCTGTAATAACACGTATTCGCTGCAATCATTTTTATAGATTGAAAGCTATTTTAAATACCATTCACTTCTTATCAGAGGACTAGACTCACCAAATCCCCCGCTTACCTGTACAAGTTACGAGACTACCCCTCTAAAGCGGCACGGGCACATTTCACAAAATATGAAATTTCTTCAATTGCATCGCCAAATGATAGTCTAAGCCATTGGAAGAAAAACAAGGAGATTATATTTTACACATAAAAATAAACATACCCAAAACAGATAGGGAAATTAATAAGAGGTTTAAGATCCAGGTAATTTGTAGGCCAACTTTAAATTTGCCTTAACTATAATCAACGCATGTGTCTATTACATGAATAACAGACTCGTACTCATTGGTATTAAAAAACAAAAGGCCAGAGACCGGTCAAACAGGTGCATGCCAACAGGGGAATAAGATCAGGCTTTGGCACGCCTCGCCGGAGTCATTAATTATAAAAAAATTCTGTTTACCCATAAGGGCGCTGATTTAGTCTTAATCATTTCAGGTTAATTTCATTTCAGGCTAATGTATATAAAAGTTTTACAACCATGCAAAAATATCAGTTTTTAAAAATCGTGAGGACGCGCTGCTTTCCAAATGTGCCAGGGTCTCTTTTACTTCCGTATGCTTGAGAGGTCGCGTGATTCGTCCGTGTATGGTATACTAAATTGTTTGGCAAAATACTCACAGCGAAGAAATGAATCTTCATATAAATACTGCTATTGCATGTACCATAATTGAGTCATTGGATTGGCCTATAAATTCCGCATCTCTCTTAGATTTGTCATAATCCGGTTGTTATGAATGAGGATGGCGATTTTTCTTACAAGAAAGGTCAAGAATGAATAGATTTACACATCCCCTCAGGAACAAGAGTGCGACAACAGGAATAATATAGAAACGCTAGTGTGAGAAGCAGATATGTGGTCAGTTTGGGACAATGATATTCACATCTTTAAATAGATCACGGCTTACACTCCTAATACATAATGCACGAAGTCGTACCGCAAACAATGTAATAAGACGAAGATCTTTATAAATTTTCTGACTTCTGAAAATATAAGGCGAGGTATACTCCGTGCAAAGGAGTAACGAGAATGCCACAAAAAATGGGTCGCTCTGTATGGATAAAGGTGGCTCCTTTTAACCAATTTGTTGTAAAATGGTACTAATTTTAACATTTGTAACCATAGCAAAAATATAATTGAAGAATTGAAAGAAGAGATCACGGTTCGGAAAATTTGTTTTACTTTTTCGAAATGAGCGAAAATGTCCAACAGTTAAAAATTCAGGAAATAAGCTAAACTTCAGCCGTTCTAAAATATAAAGAGAAAACTAGTCTTAACTTTCAGAGAAAATTGCTTACCCAAACTAGCCAAACGCCCTCTGTTCGAAAGAACTCGCACATTTTACAATCTTTCCTAAGACTTTATCTTTCCAAACGCAAAATGTGACTAAGCCACCGTATCATTTGAAGGTGACTTCGTAAAGCGGCATACCTTGTGCGAACCTACTCAAGGATGGATTAGATTTACACGCTTTCCAAGAAAGAGTGACGATGGGGAACACGAGTAAATAGCTAGTTTAACACTGTTGTATTGAATGCTTAAAGTCAGCACACTTCACACATGCTCAGAAAGGGCATTATAGCAACCGTATAGTATTACACTACCATCGTCTATTGATCAGAATAAGAGTAGCACTGATATAAACACATTTCTAGATGTGCTCGACTTCAGTGCCTTCTATCACTTTTCTTTTTCCCTATCGAATTAAGATAATTTTTCGAAAAAGGGCATACGCCAAAGGTTCCTTCCCCTGTCCAACGCAGCGGCGGGGAACGATTTTCAAGTTGAGGGGGCCCCTTGGCACGTTATTGAACAATTGACAATAAAATATAATGGTTTTCGAGTGCAGCCCTGATACGCCCGACATGTGTCAACTTGAAAAGTAGGGAGTCAGGCCCCTCAACTTTAAAAAATGGGGGCCTTATGGTGCCATGCCACCGGTTCGACACTGCTACCCCGGCTCCGACTATCGGCACATCGCTAAGCCAACGATATGCCTACCAAAGTGGAGTGATCGAATGAGCCTACAACCGTATTCGGGCCCTAAAGTTTGGTTGAAAAAAAGCACAGGTTTGACTGCTTGTATAGCACAACCGGGCCCTCCTGTCAGATTTGTGAAGCGACGGTAAAAATATTTGAGTCTTCCGGCGAGCGAAAAAAGAGGAGGAGGACAAATACACACAAATAAGTGTCGGTTAACTGGCAATCTTCGCTCCACCCCTACCCCACCCCCCCACTTCATTTGTTTTGTTTTACTCCAAGGTTCACGAAAAATTAGTGCCACGCGCGTTTTTTTATTCAATCAAACCTGAAATCACATAGCAACTGTTTCAGGCTTGCCAGTTGAAGACGTTGTATGAATGCGAAGCAAAGGGGAGGTAACACAGTTTTTTAATGTGGCAAACAGCCAAGAAGAGGAGCAAGCACTTGTTAATCCTTTACTAGTATTTGTAGATTATTCAATAAGGATCAATTTATATCTTATTTTGACTTCAAGTCATAACAGTAATTAATCGTTTTATGAAAGCTTTTTTTACATATCTCAAACGGCTGATTCTCCCACTTGGCAAAATGTAGATTGAAATCCAAAAATGTGAATGAATGCATTTGTTGAGAGCTCACGAGCTTCTTGTTAACATTTACCGTGGTTAACCACCGGCACCTCATGCAATTCCGGTATGGCATTTTTAGTTTGGGGGTTAGTTGAAGCCAATCAACTTCACACTCAAGCACTAAATAAAATATACCTGACGTTGATTTCACAAGGTAAAGAGTATTGGGTTTGTGGGCAAACTTGGATACGGTGATAGTAGGCTCCCCACTACGCTATTATAACGTGCCACAAAAACAAACATTCAACTTGATCATGGTCCACTTAGCTGGAAAGTCATCGGTTTGTAATTTTCTTATATCAGAGTGTGTTGCTGGGGATTTTAAACCAAATTTGAAACATAATGAAAAGGCATAACTTTAATCAACAAGCAAGCTATGTATTTTCTATCAAACTAATTAGAGATGCCCCTTATAGGAAGCCCGAGTGTGTTGATCGCTTCTTTCTGGGTCCTCACTACAATTGAGCTCCGTTATCTCCACAAATAGGTACAAGAGGCTCAAATGCTATAAACTCACTTATATACACCAAAGGGTTTATAATTCGAGCCTTGGCTTCTCACTATGAGGCTAGTAAAAGCTCATTCCTGGCCAGTCAGTAGCTTTCATTACCGAATGTATTTAGACAAATATACCCCCTGGTTTTTGGGTATGATCATATGATACCAGATCACACAAGGTCAGTTCATGTCAATGTATGTACAAGTACAACCCACCTGAACTGTGTCCTTGGTGGAGGAGCATATTGTAACTATAGTGTTGGGTTCTTATAGCTAACCCAGAATACAACGCGTCAGTTTTAAAAAGTGAACCGAACGTTGTAATATGGATGACTAACGTGAACCCAGAGATGAGAATATTTGCGACGGGGTGGTAACTTAGGCTTCCGTTGGGTAACCTCACATTCTATCGCGGATCTTGTTTAAAGCGGGTGGTATTTTCATTAACTCAGAGGCCCGTCATATTAGATAGGGCGATAAAATATATGTATTCCAATATGAGTCAAGTTGAATATAAAATGACGGAGGTTCAGAGGGCAAGTGGGTCATAAAAGAATGGAATATTGCATGTTTCCTTCATTATATGAGTTCAAGTTGTCATGCCACGTACCATTCATGTGTCTGCGCGTTATGGCTCAAGTTAACCGTATCATGCATATTTAAAGAAAGGCTCCAAACTTGTTATCGAAATTAGGGAGCATTAATAGTTGTCTGTATTTGGTTCACGTCCATGTAGCCCGTATTCATGTTTTGTTTTTTCTTTTCGTATGAATTTAAGTGTCATTTCAAATGTGCCGTATAATTACCTTTCGTGTGCGTGCGCATCATTAAGTTCAACCGTATCAGCGTATAAGCTCGTATAATCGACCTTCAAACCCGTTCTTGAAATTACCTAGCAATAACGACGTTTACATTATGTCTGTCATTTGGTCCACGTCATATGGAGCTAATGTTCATTATGTTTTTACCATTCATAAGAGCCAACTGACGAAACAAATTAATTCAACGATAACCATAATTATCGAAAGTTCATAGGTTTACCAATTAGGGAAATACAGAATTATTTTATATAGTTAGGATTGTTACTGTTTGAATTTGTATCAGGAAACATGCGTAACTGCACACTGTCAATTGTTGTTAAAAGAAGTTGGTAAACAATGAACCTACCAACATGTTGTGTAAGAACAAAAACAAATTTAACAACTTATATCCTTCTTACCGCAACTAGTTCGTACATGTAGGTTCATATGTTCAAATATCCCCATATTTTTACACACCTTAGATTTTACAGTGCAATTTCTCTCACCAAGAGCCCAAAAACATATCCCGCCAAAAACAATTGCCTCTCTTCGTCTTCCTTTCATTTATAAAAATATAAAAAATCAACCTTTGAAGTGTTGTTATGCTTAAGGGTAAATCATTATGCTGCAGTTCGAGTGGCATGAACTCCAAAGAGAGTTATTACATAAGATCAACAGCTTCCCCTCTCTTCGCGCTTCTTTTCTCTGCTTATATACCACTCTCTCTGTTCCTCCCTTCCACGTCCTTTTACCCCGCCGCCTTTCTCTGCCTCTCTTACACATTGTGTTATAGATGATTGAAAATTGTTAAAAATTACTTCACGAAACTCCCGAGGTTCTGTACAAGATTCACAAACATAATTACTTACACTTCTCCGTGACATCTATATGCGCTATTGTTTTAGCTGTGCCGCCGCTCAAGATTTCCGTGCGCTCTACTTCTAGGATTCCACCTTGCTCTGTGCTATACTGGCTCTCTCCTTTTCCTATAGCTCCCCTTTGGTATTTGCAAAAAGGTAGTCATGGTGGTCAGTCCAGAGAGAAAATAAATATTTTGCTTTCAGTAGATATGGATTAGTGAAGGAATTTCCTAAGTGCTGAAATTTCTACAGACAATGTTGATCTGTGTGTTCTATGCAACAGCTATCTCAGCGACTTTGGACGTGCATACAAAACACCAGACATTATTTACGGGACGTACCCCTAAGTCAGAAAGCACTCCGGGTTCATAAAGAAATCACAATGATTATTAATTTGTAAGGAAGATGACTGACCAAGATATAAAAGTCCAAAACAATGATTTTAATACATCAAATGAAATCTGATCGATTCTCCAAAGATACACACAATTGAAATGAACAAAAACTATATTTTCCTTACTATCAAATTCAAATCGAATTCACATCTCATAAATTATAAAGTTCAAAGTTCTAAATTGTTGGGTGCGCAGCAGGGTCTGTAGAATCGAGTCCACATAAATCTTGGCGACACAACCTTGCTGATAGTGCGTTCAGCTGTTTCCCGTTAATCGCAAAAGTCCTTTTTCGCTAGACCGGCCGATTAATTGTTTTATTAAACTCGTGCTTGGAGGGAAATACTGGAAGTAACTCATGCAGCGTGTCGTATGAAAAATTCCAGCTAAAGGCATCAGTGCGGTTAAAGGTGAAACTCTGTCTAGAATTGCTAGCTGGTATAGGCGAAATCCTGATGAGTATTTTAAGTTAGCCTTTGATTTTTACATAAGGCCACCACATCTTGGCGCAGGCTCTGACGATTCTGGTAACTTCCGAAAAAAAAAGGTGAAATATGAACAGTTTTTTAATTTTCAATGTGATAGTTATTCAACTTCTCCTCAAAAGGTCTACACTCGGTGAAATTTCTCTGTCACTGGCAAGGAAAATGATTGCAACAGAATTTGTCGCTTAGCAAAATTTCCATGAGCAACAAAAACATGTGGAAAGAAATTGAACATTTTTTGCTTAATTCTTATACGCTAAACATGTTTGGAGGAAAAAAAAAATCCACATCAGGCAACTGATGTGTTTGACATACAAATTACCACCAAGTTATTTTTCATCCACAAGTGTGAAATCTTGCTTCCTATAGGTAAACAAAGTACCTCTGTACCAGTGCTTAGAATGAAGATGATAAGACACTGTCCAATTGCTCTCGACTGCGGGGGGAAAACAGGGAATTTTCTTTTTCTGCTCTCTCCCAACTAATTGACGCTCTCCAAAACTTTTCCCTCTGGTGACACGATGGGTTGAATTTACTATTATAGTACAACTTGAATTCACGAGAACTTAAAAATTATAAATTACATTAATCTTGCAAAGCTATTTTAGTACATACGTCTGTATATCAATTTTGTTTGTCTAATCTCTCCCTCTCTCATCTTTTTTTTTTCTGCTCTCACTCACTCATTAAATCGTTCCTTCTTGTCTCGCGCCCTTTCCACCGTCTTTCTCCCCGCCCTTCTTTCCGTACCTTAAACTTCTAGGTGATAAATTTTTAACTTGAAATATCATTACAGGGAGAAAAGTCAATCTGCAAGACTATCTATTCTATCCCAAAAATGAGCACCACGCATTACTGAGGGTCCTATCAAGATTACCCTGTAAATTGTGCTATATTGGCTTTGGCATACCCTGTATTTGCAAAAGGTAATCATGGTAGTCAATCGAGAGAAAATAAGGATAATGTTTTGCTTTTAGTAGTGCAATAAATTTAATGAAGGAAAATTGCGAAGTTCCTCACCCGTTTACCTGGTGTCGTATTGCAATTATTCTCATAAAGACATTAAAAAACCTGCTGTCAGACGCCAAATATATTGCTGTTATTTGCTCCGTACTATTTCAAAAGCCAAAAATAGATTTAGAGCGGACGTTTTGATTCTTCATGATATAAATGAGATCGTTTAGGTTTAATACGACAGTAGCATACAGAACATAATAAATTACCTAACATTAATCTTGTGAAGTAAGTTATTTTAGTTCATACATCTGCAGCACTTGTCTGATATCTCTCCATCTCTCTCTCTCACCCTCCCTCTCCCTTTGTTCTCTCCTATCTCTTTCTCAAGATGGTTAAAACGTAACCTTATGATCACGTCATTATACAAACAATACCTACAGCGCATTCTCTGCAAGTGACCATATGACAAAATTTAGACTCTATACCTTTGTGATAGTTTTAGTACATTCTGTCTTATGAATTTGTTACTGGCTTCTCATAAAGAGCTAGTGGGGGACTGTAGTGAACAGATCTTATGTGAGTGTGCAAATCCGGATAAAATTGTGAATTTTGGTACACAAGTACTTTATACATTGATAATAAAAAAATGATGGAAGCACTTGCCACACCCCTTTCATGGCCCCCAGCTTGGATTTCAAGGTTACACAGGGGTAAAATTTTTAAAATGTCCCGATTGTGTTGAAAAGCACACCATAATGTCTGTCTGGTTACAAGGATTCCAAAAAGGTATAGTTTATACTACCTGTGACTTACAGGTTAGGAATTATGGGGTAAAAACTGTAAAAATGGTAAAAAAGTCAATTTTGGTTTGTACAGGGGTCAAAAATTAAAAGTTGCTCCATTTTTTGTCAAATGTGGTTCAAATTGTTGGTTTAGCTCATAGAATGAAATATAGGAATAGTTTTGACTATCTTACGTGTCTGGTTATTAACCAAAATGGCGAATAAAGTCAACAGCTATTGTCAGCTATGGGATTCTATTGACCTGTGACCTATTTTTTTGGATAACGTGAAAACTAAGCATAACAGATAAGGCAAACTATTCCTTATTTCAATCCTTTAAGCTAGGGAAACAATTTGCACTACATATTAACTGAATCAAAGCAACTTTTAACAAAAAAAAAAAAAAAAAAAACTCCCTTTGTTCTCTCCTATCTCTTTCTCAAGATGGTTAAAACGTAACCTTATGATCACGTCATTATACAAACAATACCTACAGCGCATTCTCTGCAAGTGACCATATGACAAAATTTAGACTCTATACCTTTGTGATAGTTTTAGTACATTCTGTCTTATGAATTTGTTACTGGCTTCTCATAAAGAGCAGTTTTTGCAAAAGGTGGTCTAAACAGGGAAAATTTAAAAAGAACGTTTCTTTTTCCCTTTAAGTAAAATAGATTTGATGAAGGAAATTACAAAGTTCAACACCCGTTTACCCTGTGTCGTATTGCAATTATTCTCAATTACCGAGTACTAAAAGTCTTTACAGACCCTATTGATCTTTGGGTGTTCTTTGCAACAGCATAATTAATATTATAGCTTAGCGTCTTAGGACAGTTGCATACAAAACACCAGATGTCCAATATGCGTGTATTATAAATGAAAGAGCTTCATAATGTCATAACAGTTCTACTCTATTTCTATCAACTGTTGTTTCTTGTCCAACAGAACCCAAAATAGAAGTTACTTTTCTTCTAAAGCAAATTATAATATATTCCACTGCTGTTTGGACTAGTTCTCATTTATGTTAAGGTATATAAATAGCAATACCCAGACAATCTAGACATTTTGTACTAGAAATTTGAACTAATTGTACAAATTTATTTCACGACACCCGTCGATAAGGCCCCCATAAACACCATACTGAAAGTCCCTAAAATATCCCTGTTGGGGAACATATAAAATAATAGTACATGGGGAAATTATTAATGTTTGGTTTAGTTTTTTTCATATACAATTTTTGACACCAATGTTTTTCCAATACAGAATTTCAAGGAGAATCTGAAAAGCATGGGTTCATTTTTTTAAATGTTTTCTGGTGTTTATAAGGGGGAAAATTTGTACAGGGGTAAACCATAAATGTTTTACATTGTTTTGAAATCTATCCCAATCTGTTCGGTTGCTCATAATGTTTCTAAAAAGGTATAATTTGCCATATTTTCGACCTATTGTTTTAGTAAATAGGCTCAAGAAATTCAAGGTCATTATTTATAGAATGGTCCGGTGTTTGTGAAACTGGTTTTTAAATCGTTTCATTTGGTCAGACTAAATAAGAAAATTAATATAGATCATGTGTTTCCTTTTTCAAAGGGATACTTTTACCGATATTACAGTGTCTCTCCCATAGACCTTGTGGACCACGGCCATATTGGCTCTCTTAATTATCATCAAAACGTCATTGACAACGTAAGACGTACAATTTGGCAGCCATTTTTTAAAACCAAACCGATGAATTTGAAATTTTACTCACATTGGGTCCTGAAACCGTTGTCTTTTAACTCTTGTACTATAACTTCCGTAGGGCAACTATACCTTTCTGTACTCCTTGAAAGGACTGGAAATGATGGTATACTTTAAAACACATTTTGCCCCCTTTTATATTTGACCCCTGTATAAACCTTGCCCCCCTCGAATACATCCAAGAACACATTTTAAAAAGACACCCATGATTTTGGAATCTCGTATCAATTTGGTTAGAAACTTGGTTGCAAGAATGTATTGAAATTTTCACAAAAATACAGTTCCACATGAGCTGTAAGGGGTAAATTAGTACAGGATAAATTTGAAATCAATTCAAATTGTGTTTAAATGTACATCAATTTATTTGTCGTGTTACAAGATTAAAAAAGGGTATAGGTTGTCTAGGTTCTGTTGTTTGAAAGCGGTTGCCAGTTTCATTACAGTCCTAAACGTAGTCAATATTATGATTGGTCGTTAAAAATATTTGTATTCCAATATGAGTCCATCATTGACTATAAAATGACGGAGGTTCAGCAGTTGCAAGTTCGGTCATAAAAGAATGGATATTTGCATTTTCCTTAATATATTAGTTCAATTTGTCCATGTCCAATGTACCCTTCATGTGGCCTGCGCTAATGGGACTCAAGTTCAACGTATCATGTATATATAATAAAGGCATGCTCCAAACTTGGAGCCTTGGCGTATCCTTGGCGTATAATTACCATTCATGCGCGTGCGCATCCATATGCCAATTAGTTCTACCTATCGCGTATAATCGACCTTCAAACCCGTTATCGAAATTACGTAGCATTAACGACGTTTACATTATGTCTGTATTTGGTTCACGTCCCTATGGAGCTCATGTTCATATGTTTTTACCATTCATAAGAGCCAACTGAGGGGAACAAATTGATCAACGCTAACCCATAATTACCGAAAGTTCATAGGTTTACCAATTAGGGAAATACAGATATTATTATATAAGTTAGAGGATTTTTGCTGTTTAATAACGGATCAGAACATGTGTCTACGCAATTCCTTTCTAAAAAAAAACAGTAAATAGAAATACACCCAGAAATAAATAAGCCA